>WYDF02029911.1:0-12852 GCA_009867245.2 Adranes taylori
GAGAATAGAGAATAGAGAATAGAGAATAGAGAATAGAGAATAGAGAATAGAGAATAGAGAATAGAGAATAGAGAATAAAGAATAGAGAATAGAGAATAGAGAATAGAGAATAGAGAATAGAGAATAGAGAATAGAGAATAGAGAATAGAGTTAAATAGAGAATACGTGTATGTATTTACAGTTATACGTGAGTGTATTTATGTAATTGCTAAAGACGACTTGCAATGATGTATGAGTCAGCAAATACTGAGTAAACAAACTTGCTTCCTTGGCGAGATATTAATAACGATAAATGCGCTAGTATTTGTAATGCACAATGCTTCACTGTATGATTACAAATGTGTTTAACTTCTTTTGCGACCTGTCGCTATAGGTGTGTATATATGTGAGCAGGTTAACTGTTTCTCACGTCGAAGGATGTGTCAGGCATTTCCGACCGCGCGAATTGTGTTTTGAATGTGTGTGTAATAATTGCTTTAGTTCTTTCCGTACATTGGATATTTATCGATGATAAATCTATTCATTTTTATCTCGTTATTAAATTATATATTTGAATTAAATTTTGTTGGTCAATTTATATTATTCTAGAGGATTATTTCTATGCTAAATTAATTAATTTACATGGAGTCTGTTAATAAGCTAACACAAGTTACAATTCCGATAAACTAAAATCCTCACAACCACATCTTCCATTAAATTGCTTGTCATACTTAGTTATACATTATTTAAAATCGTTGTTGTTATAACTACTCAAACCATTTAAGCCTTCTATTTAAATTGTTGGCTAGGTTAGATATGTTAAGTAAACACATTAGGTAGATTGGGGTTCGTGTTGTGTCTTTTATTTAAATGGTGTATTGCTTTGTACAGACAAGTAATAATACGTCTCGTATAATACATGTACATAAGTAATTGTTTGATAAGGCACATATCAGGTTCTTAATTAGAATACCATATAAGGCTATGCTTTTTATGGTTATAGATTATGCAAAATCAGCTCTACGGTTAATGGTTTGGCTAATGCATAGTACTCTCAAAACTGTAGCCACATTATTTTATTAAATGTATTCAATTCGCGAGTCTGGTGGATATATTAATAGGAGAAAGTTCTCTTTGGTTTATGCTTTAACAACTGGGGAAACCGAAGAAATAAACATAAGAGTGCTACAAGAATTGATTAAATTTACCAACGAGAATGATGTGCAGCTCCTACTGCCAACCATTATCATCGATTTGGAATTGGAAACAGTAAATGCCGCTAGATGTGAGTTTCCAGAAGGGACCCATAAAGTTTGCTTTTTCCATTTTGGTAAGTGCGGATGGAGAAGAATTCAGGCAGCTCGCTTGGCAACTATGCACGATCTTGAGAAAATTTTAGTTTGCTGATGAGACACTTATTTGTTTTGGCATTTTTCCCACCATTATTGACAGTTTATAAGTCCATGGAAACAAAAATATCACTCATCCAAAATAATGTTGAAGCTTGGCACAAAAGATGGGAAAACTTTATGAGAAGAGCTTATGTTGGCTTTATCCACATGATGGAGGCACTTCTTAAACGGCAGCCAACTGTTAAAAATGTATTTAAATACATTATTCGAAGCCAACCAACATTTAAACAAAAGAAGCTGATATTGAAAAAGAAAACGAACTAGAACGGTCATAGGAAATCGTGAAAATTTAAATAGCCTATTGATTACCTTCAAGTTATTGCTCATAATTTAGGTTACCTTTTTTTTTTAACGCATTGTCCTACCAAAGGTTAGCGATCCAAATAGTTATGTGGCTCTTGATACTACTGCTCCGAATATTTCGACCGATGACTTGCCATACCAACGCCTTATATATTTTAACCAGGAACTTTGACGTCTATCCACAGATCTTCTACGTTCAATTTTGCCCTCAAAGATCAGTCGGAGAATTTCATATCGTTCAGCCCTCATAACGTGTCCAATATACGGGAGCTTCCGTTTTTATCTAGTTCTGAGCAACATTTGGCTCTTTCCCAACCTCCTTAGTAATGCTTCGTTGCTTTTACTTTACACCCATGATATTCTTAATATTCGTCGGTATGCTCCTGTCCAGCGACAGACTGAGCGTCCAACTTTCCGCATCATATAGGAGGATCGTAAAGATGTAGCTTCGTAATATACAGATATGAAGCTGCAAATTTAGGTCTCACTTAGTAAAACAGATTTTCAATGAGGTGATTGTATGCCTGACCTGTCCAATCTGGGAAACAATTTCTTTCTTGAAGTCGATGTCGTTTGTTCAACAATCATGTTACTGTTGCGACGCATTTTGGTGTTTTACAAAACAAAACCACTTTTGTTTTAGCAACATTCTTGTGCAGTCCGTATTGCGCACTATGCTCAACAATATTCTGTAAACTATGGAGACTACTGGCTAGTACAACTGTATCATCGGCACACCACATGTTGTTGATTTTAGTACTCTATTGATCATCACTCACTTCCTCAAGTGCTTTTCTGAATATAGTTTCAGAGTGCATTTTTGAAGAAAAGTGACGACATAACACTTTCCTTACACCTTTTTCTATTGCCACTACTTTAGATGTAATTCGTTCTACTCCATCTCCTGCCATTTAGTTCCAATAAGAATAAGTGATAATACGCAGATCTCCCGCAAACACCGATGGCCCTGACAATCTGGACGAGGTTTTGCTGTGATACTATCAACCTCCATTCTGTAATCAATAAAGCACTCATAAACATCTACATTCATACACCTTTGTATTAGAACGGTTAAAAAGAAGATCGACTCTAGTATGGCAGCGCCGTTCCTGAATCCGGATTGTGTATCGATAACCTGTCTTTTGCATTCGCGTATATACGGGTGTGTATAATACGAAAATGACCTTTAGTAAGTGAGACATCAAACTGATCATGCGATAGTTATCACAGTGGCAGGCATTCGGTTTTTTAGGTAAGGTGGTAAATACCGACTCTAACCAATCTGTAGGTATCCTTCCAGATTTATGTATACTGTTGTACAAATCTTTGAGTAGATTCAAGCCTACACCATTAGTTCCGACAATTAACTTAAACGTCTCCGCATGAATAATATCTGGTCGTATAGCTTAACCGCTCATTTGAAGCTTTATTGCGCCGCACCCCATCTTTTGTGATTTCCAAACTCTCCTCATTGATCACATATTTCTTAGGTGATTGTTCAAATCTTATGTCATTTTATAAGTTTGCTACATATTCTTTCCAACGTATCAGTTTCGCCTCTACTCCGATTAGAATTTTGTTGTTGTCATCCTTCAATTCACTTCGCCATTGTTTTCTAGAAGTGTTCCTGAGGTCCTTTATTTTTTTGTGGATGTTAAACAAGTCATGTTTGTTCTGTCAGTCTCTTCTTTCTCTACATTTTTCCGTCAACCTTTTTTCTTGGACATTCTCGACATTCTCTTCTTACTGCTCTGTTCATCTCCTTATACAGTCTGTTATCCCCGGCCTTCTATTTTCTCGTCTCATTCTTAGACCGCAGGATTTCATTCGATATTCACGGTTGCTTCTAGTCGGGACATGAGCTTCCTATGTCACTCTCCTGTGTGCCTACTAGGGCCTTCTTAATCGGTTTCCAACGAGGTTCTATTCCTGTAATACAGAAATTGCCAACCTTCTTAAATCTATTCTCAAGCTTGTCCGCTATTTCACCCTACTTCTCAGCGTCCTGAAGTCTCTTAACATAATCCAGTGCAACTTATTTCTGCGTTCAATCCGGGCAAAAGAGCTTATTTGGAAGTTTTTGACAGTTTGCTTGATAGTGTAGTTCCTGACAGTTAGTGGAAGTCTTCCTTGTATGCACACGCCGCGGATGTTGTTTAAAAATTTTGTTAACGATTAATAACTATTATTCTTTACAGAACTGAACCAGCCGATCACCCCTAGAATTTCTTTCCCCTATGCCATGTGAGCCAGAGATCTCTCTTTCGGCTCTCGTCCAAATCTTGGCATTAAAATCTCCAAGCAATACTGTTACTTCCCCTTTCTTTGTTAAGTTTATGGCTTCTTCCAGAGTAGAGTAAATCTCTTCTATTACATCATCAGATTTTTTCACTAGTGGGGGCATATGCTTGGATTATGTTTATAAACCGATGGGAGGTAGATACTTTCAAGAGCATCGCTCGGTTACCGAGTGGAATAAAATCTATAACGGCTTTCTCCAGCTCGGCAAAGATAAGCACAGCTAAGTCTGAATTGGCCTGAGTCAATGATCAGAATCGTCTCCACCTGAATGCCTGGCCATCTGACTTCACTGCATCCCAAGATTTTTATCTTCAGTCGATGCATTTCTCCATCTACATTGTCGAGTTTTAAAGTTATGTAAAGACTTCGTATATTCCATGTCGCAATTCTCGAATTGCAGTATATTTGAAAGCACGAGGGAGCTTTTTCGCACCATGTCCCCACATACACTTTACCACCCCACATACACTTTACGATTTTTATTTGTCGATATTTTGATTTGCCGGGATTTAGATCGCCGTGAATATGATTGTCAGCATTTCAAATCAAACCCATTGAAACAGAAATATATTTTTCTGTGATTATTATTACAAAAACCAATAAAATACCTTCACACGTAACCTTGCTTGATATACATTGTAGTGTGACAACACTATAGACAGCAGTATGACAACATTATAGTAGATTTGACTAAATAGTATTATGTCTTTTTATGAGAAAGATACTTTTTACATTTGAACGTTATTTTGAACTTGGATTGTAGTTACATCTTTAAATATTCTCTTAACAAAGATTTAACTGTACCGCTATAAAATATGCATAAACATACATTATATGTTGAACATGTGAGTGCGACAGACGAGAGGTCCACGCCCTGTATTCATTCTTCAGAGATTTCGTAATCAGTTGTAATAGCAACGAATGAATAACTAGCGGTTCTCAAGTCTGAGTCTGGGATTAATTATTATTAAATTGTATATAGAAACATTAAAATGCTGTACAGATTCCTACATATCAAATTCCTGATAAAATATGCGATGCATATCTATTCATTTTTATTATGATTAGTTTAATTATTCTATTCGAATCTAAACAAAGTATAAGGGAAAAATTAATTGTTCTGACTAGTAGACTAGTACCCAGCCGCGTATTTGAGGCGATGGAGGCATGGGGGTACTTTTATCCGCGGTAAACTTTGATACTCAAAAGAATCATATTCCCCACTCTCGCCGCTAGAACAAAACTCGATTGTGTGTTTTTTTTTTAATATACCTTTATGATCTCCATTAGAAAACTGTACCTGACCTACGCTCCTAATGCTGAAATACCCTTATTTGAAACATTACGACTACTACTTGCTTGTCAAGCTATGAATTCTTCCATAAGCAACATTCCAGTTAAATGATTTTTCTTGATCGGTAACAAAGTTTTTTTATTAGTATTCTCATAAAGGAACTTCCTTGTTTTAACATTTATTTATTAATTCACTGTCGGTTACGAATTTTATTCATTGTCAGGTGAAACTGCAAAAATATTACATTAGTTTATACTGTACAAGAAACAAATTAAATTATGTTATATCAATAATTGTTAGGTTAGATTTACATCTATAATCTATTGCCTAATTTGATGTTTTTTTCGGTTTTTGTGTTTAATTCTCTTTCAGTTATTAAGTGAAATTATTATTGTAATTCAGTTACGAAATATTGCACGTTTTTTTATTGCACATTGTATATCTTGTTTCGTAATGTGGTAGTCGATCAGGATTTTTATAAATATTCCTGTTCAAGATTCTTCTTCATCTGGCTAGAATTTTTGAGTCGCCTCATTACCACCTTCTCAGCGGAGCGATAAGTCATCTGCATATTTTGCTGGAAAGTGAATTCTTCGTCCGGAGCGAGTTATAACTTCTTCTTCTTGATGTTCTGATGTTATGCTTCTCAATGTCATCGCAGCAATCTCAAACATTGTGCTTGAGTCTATAAGATCTGCTACTTAAAATGATGGTTTTAAACGATCCACATTGTGTCTGGGTGTCCAATTTTTTTTTATTAATCAAGTATTTAATTTTACATAAGATTACTTTAAATGATCACTGGTACGGGCTTTCCAAGGGTTTTTTATCCACAAGAACGAAAATATGCGAGCATTTATGTAAATCAGGACAGAAAAATGTATCTCGTGTACCATGTGTACGATGATCTGAAGGCCTGATTTGATCCAATGTTTCTCGGAGAGATGCTAGAAAATCGCTTAAAATCGGCTTATGTAAATCTAAATCTTCCAAAAATCCTGGGAATTTGAAACCGCTACTGTATATCAGTGTTGTTGGAGAATAACCAGTCTCATTGATCGCCAAAAGCAATCCCAGTAACACAAATGGCACTGCATCCATCCAACGCGCAGCGTTTAGACTCTTAATGGATGCTTTTAGTGTTCTATAGAAACATTCAATTTTTCTAGTAGCCTAGGGATGGTATGATGTAGTACGTAAGTGATCAACACCTAATAAACTGTTCAATTCTTTAAAAAGAAAAGACTAGAATTGTCTACCTCTATCTGTAGATATACGATGGGATATACAAAAGCGTGCAGTCCAGCGCAGTAACAGTTCTTGTGCTACAGACTCTGCCGTTATATCTTTGAGTGGTATTACCTCGACACAAATAGTATACCGGTCTAATAATAATGTTAGAAGGTATCTAAAATCGCTATTTGGAAGCAATGGGCCGACAATGTCTATATGAATATAGACATTGTCCGACAATATCTATGATGGAAACGAATCTTGGGTGTTTCGATTTATGCGATAAGTGAATGAACGTGATGAGATACTTAATTCTTTTTGCACGTAACGCATTCATGAGTCAATTGCTTAATATTCTTGTTCATATTAGGCCAAACAAACAATTCATGAACTAAATTGAAAGTTTTTCCACCACCGGGATGAGATAAATTTTGTAATTTATCAAATACGGCTCTAGGCATTTGATTAGAAATAACCGGCCGCAAGTTTTGAACACAAATGATTTCAGTATCTGAATTAATCATTTTCTTTTTTGAGTAATATTAGGAATTATTTCAATCACGAATTTCGGCGTCGTTTTCTTGCGCGTGCGCTAATTGTTTAAAATCTAAAGTGTTTGAATTAACAGAAAACTCAATAATCCCTGATAACAGATCTGCCACATTATTTACCTTACCACGAATGTATGCAATTTCACAGTCAAATTGCGAAATATATTGTAAATGTCTTCGCATTCGAGCTCATTGTTCGTTGGTTTTAGCTAACGCGAAAGTCAAAGGCTTGTGCAAGTTTGCACTTTAAATTTATGTTTTTCGAGAAAGTACGAAAAATGTTTACAAAGTTAACGGCCAATAATTCGCGATCAAAGGTAGAGGAATTTTTTTCTGCGTTAGAAAGTTTGTGAGAGAAAAATTCTAGAAGTTACACTTCATCGTTACAGATTTGTTCTAGTACTGCGCCTACAGAAAAATTAGAAGCATCGACCGAAAGCACCAATGTCGTATCCCTCTTTATATTCGGATATGCGAGTAGAACTCGGTTAGCTAAGTCATATTTACATTTTTCGAACGCATTAATGTCAATTTCTGATCTTAAGTCACGTTCTTTAGCACCTTTTAATAAATTGCTTTCGTTTCAGCCAAATTTACGAAAATAATTAATGTTACCCAGAAATGCACGTAAGTCTTGAATAGTTTTCGGTAAGGGTGTGTCCAAAATATTTTGCACTTTAGTCTGGGATGATCGAATTCCATCGTGTGAAATGTGGAACCCTAAGAAGTTTAATTTGTTTTTGCCGAACTGACATTTGAATACATTTAGGGACACTCCATAATGTGATCATCGTTCGAATACTATTTTAAATGCTTCAAATGGTCCTCAGCGGAACTCGACGCAATCAATATATAATCAAAATATATGAAAAAAAAAGGTTGGTTTTAACAGTCGCGTTTATGAAGCGTTGAAAAGTCTGCGCTGCATTTTTCAGCCCAAATGTCATTACCGGAAATTCAAACAATCAAAAAGGTGTCGTTATAGCTGTTTTTTTGATATCGTGCTCGTTTACGGGTATTTCGTTATATGCACGCATTAAATCTAATTCTACATAATTGCATGTACCCTGTAAAATGAATACAAAATCTTCTATGAATGGTATCAGATTTTATCTGGTTTCATGAGTATATTGAATCGACGGTAGTCTCCACCCGGACGCCAGCTTCCATCTGACTTTGGAACTAAATGTAGCGGTCTGGCGCACGGCATTTCTGATGGGCGACATATACCTTAATCGAACATTACCTGGAATGTTTATTTCTATATAGCGTTCGGCCGATTATATCGATACACCGATTATATCGTGTCTACGGAGCTTGGCAAACACGGAAGGAACGGTTGTATCGATATAATGCGACACGTTACAATTCATTGGTTTAGCAAATAGAGGCGGTCGAGTTATTTTTTTAAATTTATGTAGAAGACTTACAGCATGTAGTAGAAGATTTACACTTATTCATTTCCTTAATATTTAACGTTTGTGTAGTTTGTATAGTTTCTTTTTCAATAGGAGCGTGAACGTGAATTTTGTCGTAGCGTCAATTAAGCGTCGTCCTCGAATGTCAACTATAAAATTAAAATAAGTCAAGAAATTAGCACCAATTATAGGCTTATTAACAGGAGCAATTATTAAAAGCCAAGTGAGTTGTCTCCGTAATCCGAAATTAATAGTTAAAAGATTTTCACCATATGTTTGAATGGTCGTTCCGTTTACGACGAACAATTCAAATTTTGTCCTACCTCTTTTTTTATCTTTGGGCGTTGTTGAAAAAATTGATATATCCGCCACTGAATTGATGAGATATTGTTTGTTGAAAAATCTTTAACAAATAAGCGGCGACACATTTTGACGTTGGGCTCACTTGTCGCTATGTGTGCCTAACTACTTAGTTTTCCGATTTGCAAAACTTACATGGCTGACGGCACTTTTCACTTTTTCACCAAATTTACCATGGTACCAACATGTATTGCTCCAACTTGTTGGAATTGGTACGCCTGGAATTACTACTCGAACGATTTCGTGAATGTCAAAAATTAAACATTTTTTTTTTTTATATTTTACTTTGCTCCTATTATTTGCTATATTCTCAAAGTTTACCTTATGTATTATATTTAAAACATTCTAGACATGTTTTATTATATTAAAAAACATTTACCCAACAATAATAAAACAACAAAGTATAAATATATCTAAGTAATAAAATAGTACTAAAATAATATGAACTATTAAAATAATAATTTATTTAGAATGTATTTAGTACTGCATATATAACTATTTAATCATAAAAAGAAAATTGAAATTAATTATCAACATAATGATACCGGGGTGTAAGGCACAGTGAAGCTTACAGATATCCTGTTCTGTCTTAATGTCAACCTTACCTTCCCGTAGCACACCCTGTTACAACAGACAAGGCTCTGGTGACCGAGTATTTGGCGGTATATAACCAAACCACAGACAAAAAAAATGTAGGAAATGACTGTCTCTCCCCACCGATCCCATCACTGTTGGGAACAGGTGCCAAGACTCAAAAGTGGCAGCCCCACTATGGTAATCGGCTGGTGTAGGCTAATAACTTGCAACAGCTTAAGAACAAATTTATCAAAGAAACTAAGAGAAGTAGCGAGGTATAGAGTGGACATCGGAGCAACTGAAGTATGTTGGAATGAATTTGGAGAAATGAGAATAGTGAGTGGGTAGACCTTTCTGTAATCTGGGAAACCAAATTAAACGGACCCACATGTGGAAGGGGTGGGACTGCACCTGAATAAGAAGAGTGAAGAACAGTTTGATAGACTGGAATCCCGTGATTCCTCGCCAGATTTAAAGGAAGAATATGGAATGTATCGGTTGTCTTCTATTCAGAACTCCAGGCAACAGTTCAAAGCATTAGCAGAAAGTTATCCTGATTACGATGGGCATCATAAATGCGAAGATGGGTACGTACAACCTTGGACTAGAGCAAGTGATGAGACAAAATGGATTGGGCAACATGAACAACAATGGAGAGCGCCTCGTGGAATTCTGTATAAATAAAAACCTAGTCATCTGTAGCTCAACCTTTCCTCATAAAGAATGTCACAACGTACTCGTATCATAAGTAGCTCCAGATCTTCGCACCCACAACCAAATTGACCATTGGCCATCAGCAGTAGGTGGAATAAGTCTATCTTGGAGGTGAGAAATCACTGAGGGGCAGCTGTAGACAGTGGCCATCACCTTATGACTGCATGCGCTCGCATCGAGATTGCTGCCAAGAGAAATCGTTTTGATACTCAAAGGAAGAAATTTTATATTGGAAAGCTGAAGAACTACAACAGGAGGAAAGATCATGCACTAGAAATAGGGAATCAGTTCAAGGGAATTAGGGTGGATGATGAAAGTGATATTGAATAACTGTTAAAGGTGAACATAGTCTTCACGGATATAGCTTAACTGAAACTGAAAAGTACCAAGAGCGCTTTCAGAAATGGATTTCAGAATTGGCCGAGTAAGCAGAGAAAGTGACAGGCGTTGAAAACAAGAAGGAACTATACGATGTCACGAGAATTTTCTCCAAGAGGAAAGTCAATCGCAGAAGACCGGTGAAAAATAAACAAGGAGACCTTACTACCGCCGAAGCACAACTTGCAAGGTAGCGCGAACACTTTATAGAGGTGCTCAATAGAGAAAGTGAGGAAGACGCTAAACAAAAACCCGAAGAAGAAGAACAAGAAGAAATTGTACAGAATAGAGAAGGAGTAGGAAATGTAACTAACTCCGACCCACCCCCCAGGGAGAAGATCAAAACAGCGATCAAGCAGCTGAAAAAATGGAAAGGCACCCGGAGCAGATAATATTTCACCAGAGCATCTGTCATTTGACCCAGACACTGCCACTGATTTTCTGTACCCTCTTCTCAGGAAAATTTTGAACAAAAGAAACTTTCCACAGGAATGGTGAGAGGGACTCCTCATCAAATTACCCAAGAAAGAGGACACCATTAACTGTCATAATTGAAGAGGAATCATCCTACTATCAATTCCAAATAAAGTGTTGACGCGGGTGATACTCAACAGCATCAAAGTACAAGTGGAATCACAAATAAGGAAAGAGCAAGCAAGGTTAGAAATTATCGTCCTTGTACCGACCAAATTAACACGTTTCGTATTATTATCAAACAGTCAAATGAATTTATCACTATTCTCATCTTGTGTTCGAAGATTTGAAAAGGCATTCGATTCTCGTAAAAGAGGCAGTTTGTGGAAAACCTTGTAGAAATACGGGATACCGTAGAAGATAACAAAAGTAATTAAAGAAACATACAACAACTACACATGCCGTGTCATACACGAGGAGAAAATCACAGAACGATCCAGAGTCAAGTCAGGAGTTCGGCAGTGATGTATTCTGTCTTTCTATTGGTTCTGGATGAGGTGATGAGAAAATTCACAGCTGGAAAAAGAGGAGCACACAGTGGAAGCTTACTCAACGATTGGAGGATCGGAAGATCTGGCTAAATGTGATATCTAACGAAGATCTTTTGAACCAAAACGAGAGAGGAATCCATCTCTATTCAAGAGAAGAAAATGAAGGTGGTCTCGTCATAACCTCCGACAGAAACGGGATGCTGTGGAAGGGCAAGTTTTGTTCTGGAATCCGCAGGGCAAAAGGAAACGTATCAGACCAAATACATCATCGAGAAGGACTGTAGGTAAAGAGACAAGGAAGAAAGGAAAAACTTTTGCACTCATAAATTTCATTGCTAGAAATATAGGGGCAATTATATGATTGAAGTCCAGCTAGATTATTCCGAGACTGTTATGTAGGAATTTCTTATATATATTTATTTGCTTCTACCTATCAGTTGCTAAAGATCGACTATATTATAGCGAGGCTTGTCTCATTTGGCGTGTACTTTATATCTTTGCTTTTATCTACTATCATATTAGTATTTGCCATAGCTCGATTACCTAGTAATAGTTTGTAATCTCTTTTAAGATTTTAGTCATCTCTTTTAAGAATTTAGAAGATATAAATCTATATTAGTATTCATCTTATACCCTCTTAAAACAAAAATCGAACCTTTTTTGGCACCGTTTAACAGATGGTGCAACAGATGGTGCACTCTGTAAATGCAGTTAATAGATTTAAAAAGAAGCTGTTGTGGAACAGCAACTTTACGATTATGACCAGTCTTTATAAATACATCTTTATAAATACGCTTATAAAAGGACAATTAACAGAAAACTTAAATTTAAATTTGCAGTACCGACATTTCGCACTATTTCAAATACATCTCGTTAAGATACCAGTTAGCTTCAAATCGATCACGTGACTGGGCCAGACATACTGCTCAGAGGGGACACTGGGTACAAATTTCACCCGTTGTAGAGGTGCAGGAGACACTGACCTTTTTCAGAGTCCCAGAATTTATACATCATCTACTCTATGTAGCAGAGACTTATTTAAATACAAGTGTGTACCCACATTTGGTTTCAAATCTTATGACATCTAGCGTTAAATTTAAATGAATAATAAAATTACCTCAAAATATTTGTTTACATTCTTATCAACACGACGTTATACGGGCAATGAGCAATAATGTGTCCGAGAATCGAGCCCAAAGCATTCACCAATATTTTAATACACTCTATAGAATAAGTAATGGGAATGGTGAGTGCTTCGGATCTTTCTGAGCATAAATAAATGCTTGAGAATCGACCCCAAAGTATTCTTCAATATTTTACTACATACTATAAAATAAGTAATCGGAATGGCGTCGTTCTTTATGCGAG
>WYDF02029922.1:0-12851 GCA_009867245.2 Adranes taylori
CTCCCTCCTAAAACAAGACTAATTTAGAAGATATGTCGTATACACATATATACATTTGTAACATATAGAACTGAAAATATATTCCAACCCCTCCCCCAATCCAAATTCCTCGGTGCTCGCCTGGCTTCTAAAGTCGACTCTACATAATGTTCCACTGCAATATCACCATGATGGCCACCGTTACTACGATGGCCATCGCAACTATCTAGGTTGACTCCACACACTGGCCCACTATATTTGGCACTTAATGGGCCACTATGTTGGCCAATTTTCCTAGTTGCTCTCTTTTATGACGAAATGTTCCTTCAGTGTCCCACGTCGTCATGATTAAATTACTCATTTACTATTCACGTAATATATAAAGCAAACATCTAAATAATAAATTATAATTGTTTAATTATAATTTATTTATTTAATATTGCGATTGTTTATTAAATCACAATATTAAATAAATGTAATTCATATACATTACCACGCCACCAAGTTGAATTGGCCAGCCAATAATGGCCCACTGTGTAGACACGCCACCTACGTGCTATGCAAGTTGATTGAGCATGATGGCTCTCTTTGATGTCTAGAGAAACACCGCTTTGAAGCTAGCACTCGCCATTACCATTTCCATCCTCGGCCACTACAAGCCAACTTCCCTCTACACAATGGTGATGGTGTGCAGTGGCCTATCATGACCCATAGTGTAGAGGGGCCTTAAGATTTTAAATAATGCACTTACCAATAAATCACAAGTATATTTCTCTCCATTGGTGAGAAGAACTTCATTTTTAGAACCTTGCAACGCTTTCAAATGGTAACCTTCTGCATGTGTTTCATACAATGTTGTTACATTTGGACATTGCTTAACCTTATTTAAAGCAGCCGCTAATATTAAATTATTTTCAACAATGTAAGCTAGTTCCTTTTCAAGGCCTTCGTCGTTGAATGATATCGAAGCATCTGATAAACTGTCCCAAACCTATAATTTTCATATAACATAGTCCGGCAATAAAGAACAAAGGCTTAATAACAGCACAAAGTAAATGTAACTTACTTGCAATTTCTTTATTAAGGCATATCTGTTACTCGATATAAAATCCCAAATGCCCAATTGATTTAATAATGATCTTGTGTTTGGATTTAAAGCTACAACTCGATTTGAATACTTGTCAGTGAGTTTCCAATTTAACTCTTTGCTTTCATCAAGGAGCAGTATACGTCTATTTGATAACATTTTATTTTTCCCTAAAAAAATACAAATTAACTTATAGCAGCTACATATTCAAATTAACTACAGAAGTACCTAAAGCACACGCCAAAGTCGTGCCAACCATTCCTCCACCGGCGATAATAATATCATAGAAATGATCATTTGTAGTTGATGATAATCTTGTTGAATTATTGTTTTTAAATAACGATTTGTTAGAAATCTGTTTAAGAATGGTTACATGCTGTCTTAGCAACATTTTTACTTGAAATAAGTAATCGAAAAATATTTTTATCGGTATGATTTTAATGTTTCATAAATAATGTATATACGGTATATGCACTTATTCTACAAATAGATACATTATTTTCAAAATGTAAGGTTAGCATTTTGACGTTTCAAACGTAAACACGGAAATATGCAGAACGATTAACTTATTAACAAGTATAACTTTAGACTGTCACTAAAAGCCCGTTTACATGGCGCGAATATTCGCTACAAATGAACTACTAGCGAAATTCGATGTTTATCTTTCATATACCATATACGTAAATAATACGTTTAGGTATATACATGGAAGAAATAGGATTTATGTATTGAAAATTTTCTATTTCACCTTGCTACGTCTCTTATATTGAAATTACTGTAATCCGTTAATACGTAATTCACAGGGGGAGGGGTCAATGTTTCTTCGTAATTAAATTAAAAGAATGGTCGATTTTTCGCTGCCTGTACGTACGTTTTTTCATAAATCCAATATGGCGGACAGGAAACATTTTTGTTGTTCAGAAATTTCGTAGTCAAACCAGGAGGCTGAAATTTTACACATAAGTAGTACCTTGTATTATGTGTCGAATAAAAAAGTCCCATGTTGCCAAATTGTATAGGAAGCGGTGCTGCCACGTTTGAAGTTTAACAAACTTTTTGAAATTTCTCAGGAACGAAAAATCAAAATTAACATATATACAGGGTGTTATTTGTTTGCAAATTTTAGGGTCCATTTTCTCGGTAAGTTTCGCAAAAATTTTGTTTCTTTCTTGTATCGAAAGATACTTTAATATTTAAGGGATTAACTGAGTCTAAAAAACTCGCACCTCATAGTATCGGAGTAATTTGACCTTGAAAAACAAGTGTACAATCTTAAATATCTCTGTTCTTGTGACAATTGGAAAATGAAACTTTGGAAACGTACGTAACACTAAGGGACCTCCACTTTGTCAGTATTAGCAACGGAACATATGTAATCGATATTGAGCAATTAATTTATTTTGAAAAACTTTTTAGTAACACCCTGTATATTTTCTTATATTTTGGTAGCTCCTTTAATTCTATTTAAACTGATACCCCACTATCTCTTATTGTGTAGTATCAAAATATGACCCTTAATCTTAAAACATTTCGCAACTTGACGCCTTGGCAACCGACATTCAACAGTGATATATACATGTCAGGTCTATATGATAGCTCATATACCCAAAGTTACGTTATATGAGACATATAAACTGTTTTTGCAATTGAATAAATGTTGTTATCAGTGGGGGGGGGGGGTGCAAATTATAATTTTAGTAGGGGTTCAAAGTGATTATTTTATTGAGAAAATCAGTTTTAAAATTAGAAAACTGAAATTTCGCTCGCATATAGTATATTGTATTATGCCTCGAATGAAAGTAATGTCATACCTGCAAGTGGTTTAGAGCGCGATGTTGCCAGATAAAAAATTTCACAAACTTTTTGATATATTTCAGGAACTATAAAAGATAGGACACTTGAATAAACTTTATTATATAGGCTACCAAAATTATGTGACACATTTTTTTCGAAAATGAAAATTTAAATTTTGGGTGTTTTTTGTTTTGTAAACTTTGCGCTCGCTCCATTCACTTGAGACCGACTATTTATTACATTAAACATCTGGGCTCCTTTGAAAGTTGAAAAAATAAAATTTGGGGAACAAGTGTAAGATCCAGGGACATCAAAGTCAAGAATGGCAGCAGACCACGCCAAAGAGGACAAATGCATAAGACCAAGGCCAAATTCATAAGCTTCGCACGCCAGAATTCTTTTTTAGAAATTAGCGGAAAAGAGAGTCAAGAGGTGTCGTATGTAATGCCACACCGGACAGTGCAGCTGTCCGCGCCGTAGGCAAATACGGAGAAAATGTGAGTGAAGAGCGGCCATAGACCGTGGCAAAGCGGACAGCGAAGCAGTTCTCGCCGTAGGCAAATATGAGAATCGGGGGACTCATGGGTAGGCAATTTATAGGTCAGACTAATGTTGTTTAGTTTACCCTAAACACTATTGTGCTAATTGAATTTAATAGACGGCTTAAAAGATGACAGTCGAAACAAAAATGTTCAACTTTTGTTTTATGCAAGATGTAACAAAACGTAGAACTCCAGTATATGAAAGATGGGGTGGCGATCCCGTCCACGAATTTTTAATAACGCTAAAAATATTTTAACTTTTTAACAAAAAAAAAATGTATTTATTTAACCCAAAATACGTGATGTCGGCCATTTATCAATTTGCTGTTGAAGGTTATATACTAATTTATTAATAATAATCATTTTTTAAACAAAATGAGAATTTACCATCAAAAATATATTTACCAAAATTACAAAATTACTTGTATTTACCAAAATACGTTTATTTAAAATGTAAAGTAAGAACGCAAAATTAAAGAAAAATTTGGTTGCGAGATATATTTTTACAAAGGCAAGCTCAGAGTGATTATAATAATTTACGTAATAAAATGCGCTTAAGTGATACAGAAATTTATTTTAATTAAATTAGAATGAGTTTCTTGCAGTTGGAAAATCTTTTATCAATTGTTGGCCCACAAATAATTGAACAGTATGTGATTGTGTACTAAACACAAATATTAAAGCCACTAAGACATTTCGACGGCATATCGTATTCTGTGTAAACGTCGAGTTATATAAATTTAGTATCTTAATAAAAATACGCAATTTTTCGCACATATTCGCACCATGTTAACGGGCCTTAACACTGAAGAAAATATTTGGATTAATTAATAAGAAACACTTAAATCATTAGAAGATAATAGTATTGTTATTTTATTCATATAATAATAATAATAAAAACATTATGTCGCGCTCTCTCATAACCATTCTAATAAATGGTTTGCCCAAATAGTTAGTTAAGTTGCAATTTTCATTTGATATTCCTCCTGCTAAAAATGTTTTAAAATACCTTTTTATTTTATAATAGAAAATTATTCTTTACGCGTTCAGTTTTGTTTCTTATATTTAAGGTGAGTAAAGTTAACTTCGACTAAACAAATAATAATAAAAAATTGCAATTAAAACCGAGTTCGCACGGTCTAAAATCTAAGGCATTCCCCACTTGTCTATTGCAAATATTATGCTGCTGCAAATATTGTTTTTAGCATTTGTTTTAGTATCAAAAGGATTTCTACTGTTTTTATATATATTTATACGTAGTTGAGGTACGTTTACAATTTGGTAATACTTTAGAGGCAGTTATCTACAACGTCAGTCAGCAAAATAGTGAATATAGAGAGACTCTCGATTACTATTGAAATGTGTAAAAATTAATTAATGTTTAGTTGCCTATCTGTTCTACTATTGCATTAAAGTTTTTTTAAGATTATTTTAAAATTCTTGGCTACATAAATAGTCGTTAAGATAAATTAAGTTTATTATTATTATTATTATCATTTAGTAACTTTTTTATATTGAAGATAATTTCATCTAATTATCATATGAATATTTGGTATACAGTAAAGCGCTCTGCTTCATTATTTTAATAAAACTATTGATCGAAACCATAGGTCTAATCTTTGTTTTCTTATCGCCCATTATAAATTTCAATTTTATGAGAATAAAGCGGCTTTAACATACTGATAAAAAATAAATAATTATAGATACATTATAATACATTAATATTTAGCAAATAATTTATTCGAAAAACATTAAATATGGCGTATCTATAATTAATTCTGTCGATTAGTAAGCGCGATATTATTCGTGTCAAAATATTTTACTATTTTATTTTGTTTAAAGTGGTGTAACTATAAAATTTTGAAGCTTTTTCATTCTTGTATCAATGGTTTTTCGAGAGCATTTCGACAAACTAATTTTTTTTTTCTTACTATTATAACAATCAATACAATTTATTTCTAATTTATACAATTTATTTCTAATTTATTTAAAGTGTATTTAAAAAAAAATGTCATAATTATTTTTGTTTAAATTTCAAAAATATGTAACAATTCTTTTGAGTATTGTGTACAATTCAAAATTTTAACCGTTTCTAAGGAAACACATATCTATCATTTGTTTTGACTACAGTCTATTGTTTTCGCTAGTAATGTCTGAACATTTTAGTGCCGTTTTTACTAATTCCTGTTTACAAAGTCCTATTACAAATCAGCCTTGACCAATATATGAATACAATTTGTTTGTATCATCAATAATGACAGAAACTAATTGCACAAATGGTGTGGATGAACCTAAATCTCTGTTAAAATTTTTTGAAAGCATTCCAGAGTATGACGATATAAATCATTTATCAAACCAAGAATTTTATAGAAAACTCCGTTATTTAAAGGATCAACAGCGACTATATTATGATTTTATTCAGAAACAAATAAAATATGACTATAAAGGGCGATCATGGGTTGATGATTATAAAAACCTGACAATTGGTAATAAACAAATGCCTTTGAAACAAAAACCCAGCACTCGTTCCTCGCCCAGTTTAACCAAACATTACGAGAATGGAGCAAGCTGTAATCTTGAAAGTCTTGATTATCTAGAAGGAAAAGTCTCATCCAAACTGGCGGTTAGGTTAGATGAAAATCTTTCGGATAAATTCAGTACGCCAGAAGTTGACTTGTTTCGTGCTAAATCACGTGCAGGATTATCGTCAGCCGGATCCAGACGTACGAAACAAAGAAGTCCAGTCTTAAATGACAATTTTGATTGGTTTAAATTAGATGATGTAAATAAGGATTCTCCAGAATGTTCTAGGAGTGTTCCGACATCGCCTAGAAAATATTATTCAGTTACTGAAGATCGAGATTGCGGATTAACTATTCCACAACCGTTTAAAATGACTGTCAGGTATAATTGATCATTATATATGTACATACAGATAAAATTGAGGAAGACTTAAAACCAAATTAGAAAAAAATGCACTCTATCCCATTTTTATACGCTGAAAATCTTTATTTATATTAAGTCAAAGTTTTTATTTTAGTGTTTAACAATAAAGTAGAAAGTTTAAATTTCTGTTTAAGGGATGAAGAAAATAAAATTGTAGAGGAACATTTAATTAAAAATAGAACTGATAAACAGGATTATGACAGGCATGAAATGTTTAAAGCTAACCCGATACCTATTGAATCACAAATTCCTCTTTACAATAAGATTATGCAAGATCAAGAACTCAGGTACAATCCGTATTTTTTATAGAATTATTATGTAGTAGGACAAATAACTAAGTTAAACATTTTCAATGTTCTTGAATTTATTTATTTGCCACATAAGCAAACTAATTAACAAGAGACTGAGGAGTGACTCAGATTTCCAATTACTAAGTGTTAATATTTACAGACGACAGATGGTCAAAATAAAAAGCAAGGAAAAATTACGATCGCAAATGCGTTTGTTTTCATTTACGAAACGTGAAGAAGAATTAGATGAACTGACGAAACGTTTGTCACGCTCGGCGCCATCATTGTTTCTCGGCACGGAACCGCTTAAAATTAAACAATTTAAAGCCAAACCCGTACCGAAAAATTTATTTAGCAACTATATTTATCGTAAAATGAATGAGGATGAATTTTATAGGTATATTTTTATTTGATAACAAATTATTTGAATAGATTTCATTTTAATTAAAATATCTAATTAATTACTAATCAGCAAAACTGATTTTCATAATCACTCATTTTTATACCGATGTCTAATTTCTTATATTTGATTTTTTGTTTTTATTTATTTTCAAGTTGAATCAGTATTTCACCAGGTCTTTACCTACTAATGGTCTAAATTGTGTGCAGCACTTTTTGAGAAAAGTTTACCGCAACCGCTCGATTAATAATAATTTTTTAACCTATTTTACTCTATGTTTCTGAAAACACTTCTATAATTTACTGATTACTTAATTGAGTCAAAAACTTTGTGAATATAATAAGAATTAATATAAACTTTGCAAATATAGGGCATTACAAAAAAAGATTAGAGCTGAAGAATTGTTAAAAGCTGCTTCACTACCGCCGTCTATGGCCAAAAGAGAAAAAGATAAACAAAAAATATTCAAATGTCATAGGATATGTAGGGATTTGGATACCCCGACGGAAATTCCTCGAAATGGCGATCAGGATTTAGATAAGGATTTAGCCCAATTAGAATTAGATTTTATACTTGCCACGCCTAGTCCAAAAACAACAAAGAAGTCAAAGAAGAAGGTAATACTAATCAAAGAGATTGCTTTCTAATAATTTTTCATATGTATTATGTTCTAAGGTTAAACGAGCCCAACGAAAATCTTCTAGTGGAAGCACAAATTTTCGCTCACATTCAAATATAACACCTATAGAATCCGTGAATCGTTCAAATTTAGCAGCCGTCTTGCGAATAGAAACGGCAAGGTATTTCAAGTTAAATTATTTCAAAATTTAAGCAAAAATAAGCTCAGTTTATTACGATGGGAACTGACTTGAAGCATATAATTTATTTTCATATTTTCTAGAAATTATAATAAAAAATATATTTTAATAATTCACCTGTAAAAGAATGACCTGGGGGAATCAAAAGTACTCTCCAACTGAGCAATAATTTTTCCTTATTACAATGAAATAATGTTTCCTTCAGTATGTGGTAGTGACATATTTAAAAATTGTTTTCTTGGTGAGTTTATTTGCCCACTATTTAAAAATTTGCTTTGTCTTTTTGCTATGTTCAGTGAGTGGGGGATCTAAGGCTAAAGTAAGGAAAAAGAGGCTATTTTATATGCACAAAACAGTAAAAAGTAGTAACTATGAGTGCAACATGTACGTCTATGTATATAGCCTGACATTAGCAAAAGTGGGAGCCTCTATAGTCAAATGTCCCCTGACTACCTGTTTTGATCACTGACTATCTGTTTTGATCTCCGTTTTAACTATTTCATGAAGAAAACGAATGGAAGATGAATTGTCGCATCGGATGGCTGAAACTAGAATCAAAGATGAAATGAAATGGCGCGAAAAGGTGTTAAGAAAACGACCAGTGTGGCAAACATTAGCTTACAGTCATGAAGAAGATCTTAGAATGCGATTGCAATTAAGACGAGACGAGGAACATTTGAGAAATGAGGAACATCGTATGCGGATGCAAGACATGCTGGGAAGGGTGCAACAACAACCAACTTTATTTGAAAGACAATCAAAAGTAAATTAAATATCAAAAGACACCTTTATTATTAAGTTATCCCATTGAATATAGTAAATTTAACACGTTTCTTTAGGTTCCAGATGCCAAGACTAGAGAAGAATTAATTGCCAAATTGTATAAAGACGTTAAGAAGAAATCGTCATGTACTGCATGTAGTCGTAAAAATAGTGCTGCAACCACATCTAGCATAAATTCAACTGCAGTCACACGAAGCTTAACTGAGATAAAAGATGAAGGTATTCAATCCAGGTTTGATGAATTATTTAAAAATGAGGAAGATGCTGCTGTAATAGATTTCCATGATGAATTTTGTAAAGAAAAAAATAAAATACTTTGAAAAATATGTTGAATGTTTTTTTTTATTATTATAAACGGTTAAATGATATGAAGTGATCTATGAAGTGTACTATCAATTAAATAAAAAAAATATTGCTTTATTCCATTTATTTATAAAACGTTTATGAGTATTTTTTATTGTATTCTTAAATATTATTATTTAATATGTGACACTATCCAAGATAAATATGCATCGACTCGTGTGTAAACAGATGGCAACGTTATATCACCACAAACACGCGCTGATGCGAAGGAGACAATACCAAACTGAACGTATCTAGCATTTTGCACCATTTTCTCTCCTACTTTCGTATAAATGTAACTTACATTAAATAAAGGACCACCACTGTCACCTATAAAGAATACCAATTAATGGTTATACACTTAGAAATTTTTAGAAAAAAGAACTATTTAATATTTCGCATTTCGTCCTAAACATGTATAATATAAAACATTAAATAAACAAAACTAAATATATAAATCTAATAACTCTATAAAATTAATAAATTGAAATGAAAAAGGAAATAAATTCATGTCACAAATTTGTATGCCCTGAATAACAAACATGCCTTTGCAAGCATCTTCATTTCCAGTCGGCATGAGAACTGTTTCACCGATTTTTAAATGATCACCATTGGCACATATTTGACGAGTACGAATTGGACGTACCTCAGGCGGCACTGATTGATTACAACGTTGACGAGGCCATGAGGTAACCTTGGCATATTGTAAAGTTGTTGAACCGCCCAAATTTTCTGTGAAATATAGAAATCCTCATGAAATTTTAGTTAAACACTAAAACTGCTTATTGTAAAATCTGTTTAAAATATTTTGAAATAAAAGTAATAGTTTCGTAAATTTTTACCACCAAACTCGAATTTCATATAGAACATTTATCATTGTATACATTTTTCTTATAAAGCGTAAAAACTGAACCCTTTGAATTATCAATTAAATATAAATATATAATAAACCTTGACGTTTTTGTGGTTTATAGATTTATCTCATTAATCCAGAAGAGTTAAAAAAATAACTATAAGATTAACATTATTTTATATATTATTAAACTAAAGAAGCAATTTACTAAATTTTATCGCATTCGTAAAGATTAAAAAAGCATTTTTTTAGATTTTAGCACAGTAAAATCAAAATTTTATACAAGTAATGTATGTCTATTAAATAGTACAAATACATCAATTTTTAAACACTAAATCTTACTATTAATATGAATTTAATTATAGTTTCTATGATATTATTACTTGTACAAGTTTTGCCTTATCTGGTCGTGCCATTCAATTCGTTTTATGTGGAGGCGCTTTAACGTCAAAGTGAGAAGTTACCATTTTTACAGTTTCCTTTAAATAATTATGTCATTACAGATGTCATAAATGTTCGTTTCTCGTTTAATTTCTTGTGAAGCCAAATTTTTGAATATAGCTCAAAAGAAGCTCAAAAATTTTTGGTTTCAAATTATTGAAGAGTTGCAATGTAAGTAAAAGATAATTTTTTTGATCTATTTTGTATTAGGCATGATCTTTTTGATATTAAAGGAATTTAAAGTTTTACCATTGAGGACAGGTTTTCCATCAGGAAAGTTTTGCATTTTTTAGAACATCTAGTTTTTCATTATTAAAGTATGTAGTTAAATATATTACAAATTGTTGATAATGAAAATTTATGGTTTAGTTAATTACCGGAACTTGTTTTTCCCCAACCGCTTATGATAAATTTTGTTTCTTCCAGGTCAAAATTTGTCATATTGAATGGCAAACAAATTGGTTGAATATAAACTAAAAATATAATATAAATCATTGATTAGTACATAATAATTGTAATAGACATATGCTAAGAAAGCTAACTATGAGTTGATACCAAAAGTGAAATGCGACAGATTCATAATTTGCTGAATTAATGTAAAATGTTGACTCTTTAGTTATAACTTATATTTAGGCATGTTGGGAATCTTTATCGTTTTAGAATGTTTTTTTTTTCAGTTGTAAAGCGTTAACAACCCAACAACTAAGATGGTTACTTAGGGGTCATTCTAGTTACATGGATATGTTACAGGTGGTTCGATTGTTAAAATCTTTTTGCAGCATAAAATTGATTGCATCGTATTTCAATATTTTTGATAGAACTTGATGTTTCCACATTTTTTTGTAATATATAAGGAATTACTACAAATAGAACATTCACATAAACATAGATTTTTCTTGAAACATGTCTGTAAGATAAAGAGGTGTTCAAATGTCATGTTTTCTAAATTTTAAAGCCCATTTTCTCGAACACAGCATTTTGAAATTTCTGTATCGAACGATTTTTTAATTGTCTAGAGAGGTCTTTACCTATTGAATAAAAGGAATAAAAGTAACGAGCGGCAAGTTTCGAAATAATTTGATCTTAAATAAATGCGTATTGTTTTCTATAACATGAATTATGTTATATTTTCTTAATTTTGTTTCCTTTTTGAAACAATAGATTTACTTACTTGTAAATTTTATATGTTTTTTCAGTTTGACTAAAGCGATATCATTTTTCATGGACGTTGAATTGAATTTATGATGTGGTATGAATCTCGCAATTGGAACATCTAAATGTTTTTCCGCACAATATTTATAATGAGCATATTGTTCACAATCCGGATCTGTATTTAAATCGTTTTCACCCAGACGTGCGGTCGTCCTGAAAATTACTATTTTTATCTTGAATGTATTCAGATACGTACCGGTAACCAAACTTCAAATTAAACTCCAAACTAACGTTAAGTTGTTTAAAAACAATGTTACTTAATATTTTCTACGGCCAAATAATAAATAGCTAATGTTATGCTTAAGTATAATAAACAATCATATTTATATAAGCTTACAAGTCTAGAAAAATAAAAATGATTTACCTACAATTGAAAACTTCTTGGCGGAGCACAATGCGCTGCGGTTAAAATGTATTTATTCGTGATTAAAGAGCCGCCGCAGAAAAATTGCAGGAAATCCAAATTTAACACTAAAATACAGAAAAGGGGGTTTACAGTTTTTGAGCGTTTAGCAAGATTGTTGTAAAAACACTAAAATTCATTTCAATATAAAGTAGTTTTCGGTAAATAATGTAAATATCATAAATTTTTACAAATATATCATTAATAGTGCCCCACCCAACTCAAACAGGTATGGTATCTGAACATATATGAAAGTGGTACGAAAGTTACCTTTTAAGATTTTACAAAACCTCAGAGAATAACAAATTTCCAGTACAAATAGTTTTATTGTTTTTTATAAATTTTGATGTTAACGTTTCGCACTAGTTCGAGCCAATCTTAGAAACACTTTTTCCGCTCCGAAGGTAGTATATTAAAAATATGGTTTTCGAAGCTGCTTCTTGAGGCTGCTTTTCGAAGCTGCTAACTGCTTCTTGAGGTTATGATGAAAATCGTTGTCCACGCATAGTTGTGAGGCTCTATATCAGGTGAATACGGACAATGAGACTTGGTCTTGTCATGTTAAAGGATGATGTGATATTTTTGATAGGTTTTCCTGATTTCATCAATGTCTTATACCAAATAAATTGTATGCAATTTATTAATTGTTCTTTGATGGTTTAAAACAATGCTTGCGAGATGTCCAATATAAACGAAGAACCAAACAAACATTTGTTCCGAATTGCTTGGTGAAAGAACAATACCTATACAATAATAATAACGCAGGGCGGTTATGTAGGTCAGCAGATAACTGTTGGGCCACTATAGCGTACCCGCGTACCCGAATCGCTTAAGGGAGGAAAAAGATCATATACCCCAATGGCCTGCTGACAACAAAAGGGAGCACATTCCTTGCCGGCCACTCTCTAGCCCCTAAACTGTGAAATACCCTTGGGTTTGTGGGCAGCGGCACAATATCTCC
>WYDF02029933.1:0-12851 GCA_009867245.2 Adranes taylori
TTGACATATATATATAAATGGATGTTTGAGAATAATAAAAACTACGACACCGTTTGACCGATCATCATGAAATTTGGCACATTTATGTATTTTTCAGGGAGAAGGTTTTTATGCTATCCACATTGTTGTAACTCGCCACTAGATGGCGCCTCAGCACGTCGGCGCCGTTGGCAAATATGAGGATCAGGTGGGGTAAACCATTTGCCGGGTCCGCTAGTTTTATATATAAAATTCAATCTGCGTATGTTCCTGATCGCAAAATTCCAAAAGTACTCGATCGATTGACTGAAATTTTCACACAACGTTGCATTTGACTACAAGAGTGTTTATGTAGTAAAATGGCGGTGCTCAGGGTTGGGCAATTTTTGGCTCGAGATTTGATCACAGTGCCGAGATTAGATTTATTGCATTCGAATACAAGAGTGTTTATGTTGTAAAATGACGGCCCTCAGGGTTGGGCAAATTTTGGCTCGAGGTTTGAATAGAATGTCGAGATTAGATGTTTTGGATTCGAATACAAGAATGTTTATATAGTAAAATGGCGACCCTTAGGGTTGGGCGATTTGTCGCTCGAGTTTTGATTAGAGTTCCGAGATTAGATTTTTTGCATTCGAATACAAGCGTGTTTTTATAGTAAAATGTGGCCCTCAGGGTTGGGCAATTTGTGGGTCGAGATTTTATTTCCCGGTTCGAGATTAGATTTTTTAGTTAGGGATTCGAGTTTTTGGTTCGGGATTTGATTAGAGTGGCGATATTCGAGTTTTTGGTTCAGGGTTGGCTAATGTTTGGCCCGAGAATCAATATTTTGGCTTGAGTTTCAGTTTTTTGGATAGGGATTAGATTTTGAGATTTGAGTTTTTGGTTCAGGATATGAGTTTTTCTTCAGGGTTGTGCACTTTTTGGCTCGAGATTCTACTTTTTGTTTCGAGAATTTGAACTACTTTAAATATCTCAATTTTTTGAAAGTTCTAGAAGTGCTCCTCACCTATCGAACCGATTTGTATGAAATTTGGTGTACAGGTGCACACAATTGTTCCGCAAAAATATTTTTTTCATCTTTTTTATAAATCCAATATGGCGGAAATGCTTAGACGAATTCACAAGACCAAGGCAGTCTGGCATGCTTTTCACGCCAGACTGCTCTTTTAGAAATTAGCTAAAAAGAGTCCTCCAAAATTGACAGTGGAGGATTAAACCATATCATTTTCTTTAAATGTACTAATTCTCACACCATTATTAAATAGAGCAAATAAACATTTTACGTATGGCACGCGAAAGTGGACTTTTAAGTGGATTTCACTCATTTAAATCATTTAAGAAAAACAAAGGTTATACGAAATCTTAGTTTCTATTAAGCGACTTGAGAAGTAATTTGCACACAAAGAAAGAAGTGTTGTAAATTGTTTTGCAACGCTAATAAAAGTGCAATTATGATTTATAGGTATAGCGAAATATAAACAATTATAATTCAATGGCATTACTTATTATATAGCCTCTTAAAATAGAAGTCATTAATCATGCCAATATTCCTTTTGTATATAGGATGTTCTTAACATTGGCACTTACATTTTTATAAACTCGCCTAGTGTAATAATGTTTACTAGTTAACTAGCAGTTTGTGAATGATCTGCGAGTAAAGTTGAAAGCTGGCCTACGTTACTCGCTATTAGCTGGCATATTAAAACCTTAAAATTTCGTATTAAAACCTTAAAAGCGTGCAGCGCGTCAACATGTGTAAAAGCGGAAGGGTGCCATTTTGGAAGTTCTTGAGAAGATTATTGCTTGCTGGATAAGGTTAAAAATATTATGCTTACGGAATTTGACAGATGTTGAAATCCTCTAGATTTTTTATTTGAAAACAATTTTGAAAAAATCTACAGGGCATAGTTATAGGCGAATGAAGAAAAATGAAATTTTGCAAAAATATGAAATTGTCAAGTTTTATATAAATTCAGAAAAAATCAAGAATGACATAAAATTGCAACTACCTTGAAGAAAATTAATAAAATAATGAGAATTACAAAAGATTTCATAATTTTTGGGAAAAAAAATTAAATTTAAAAACAGACAACTTTACATGGTCATATGCTTGTTTGGGTTTGGTTGCCTAAACCTGCCTAAATCTGAGTTTAGGCATTCTAAATAAAAGTCTAATAATAGTAGATATACATTTTTTAATTTAAAATGCAAAATAATTTGCGATCAAAAATCATGAAGATTAAAAATATGACATTGCAATTTTTAAATGACAATTAATCGAAATATATGTTTAATACTTTTATTAGTAGTTTATTAGTATTTTAAAATACAATTTATACCTTGAATTAACTTTACCAATACAATTTTATTATTAGTATTAGTAAATACTAAATAAAATACTATATTAGTAAATTAATAAATACTTACTTACTCCTTAGCGCTACATCCCTTGCAGGGGCTTTTCCTCCTGGACAATTTCCTCCCACTCTTCTCTGTTGACTGCATTGGTCCTTTATCTTCTGACTCCCATCCTTTTCAAATTCTCCTTCACGTTATGCCAATTCGTGTACCGTTTCCGTTGCCAAGGTCATTCATCCTTTTGATCCGGCTTGGATTGTCCATTAGTTCCGTAACAGATGTGATTTTCCAGGGTAGGGTTGTTTGCCCCACATCCAAGCTCTAACCTGGAGGATTAGGGTATCTCTCTTAGTCTGACTCATTACCTTTGACCTGTCCGGCTTGAGAGATCCTACCAGGAGCTTCTTCAGTAGTAGATTTGTCGTTCTACCAACGTTCATTGATTTAGTCCATACTGGGGCGACATGTTGACTGCACTATCGAACATGTCAGTTTTACTTTGAAAGTACTTGTTCCTCCCAATTTAGGCATAAAACGCACTATAGATGAAGCTCGTGTGGCTGCGTTTTCTACCACTTCCTATTAAATCGCAAGCCACGATCAAGGGTTACGACTAAATATTTTATTGTTTCTTTAAATTTTATTTGATGCTCTTAGATTGAGAATACTAGAGGTTCAGCTTTCTGCGACCAACTAGCACAATTGCTTCCATTTTCTTCAGAGCTATTTGCTCTCACCCACTCACTGATAATATTTAGACTTTTATCTATATTTTCTAGCTGTTTTAAATCTCTCGCTGTGACAAGTATGTCTATAGTGTGATCCTCTGTAGCAATCTTGTTTTCAGAAGATTGTTGTACATAATTTTTCACAGAGTTGGCCTAATATCGGAACCATGTGGGACAACGCTGCTAAGGCTGATTCTAACTTACATCATATAGCAGATATCAATCTTTAAGGTACTCTCAGATTATTGCCCGTAGAATAAATTCAATCTTCCTTGTCTTAGGAACAGGTCTTTTATGATTTGATTAGGCTTGAAGTGCTCGGTTGGCTGTTCCAATTTCTTTGTTATTATTTTATGTGAGGTAGTCTCCAAGGATCTCAGCCTATTGTATTTAGAAGCTCTTACCAGCAACTTCTTTTCAGTTGTTACATAATTGTTCGTTTCAAAGCAGGATCGTAATTTTTACTTTTAACTACTATACTGCTTTTCTATATTTTATTCTGTTTATTTGTAACATAAAATATATTAATGCATGTGATTATACAGGGTTGGGTTAGAATTCGCTGTTCTTAATTATTACAATAAAGTACTTAAACATTATAATGATGTACGCAATAACATGTTTAAATTGTTCGCTTTATTGTTCTCTAATATATATATAACTTGCTTCTACTAATATATGCTTCTACTCGCGATTAGTTTACTGACAGTATGTTGTGAAGGTAATTTGATTTTTAGTAATTTATTTATCTTCTGATTGGATTGTTGGTTTTTCGTCAACTTCTCCAGGGCGTCGGTAGAATGGGACGTTGAATGTTTAGCGCAGATGTTGAAGGTTGATCCAGCCAGTTGACATGATGAAGATGTAGAAAATGTTGTAATGAAGAAGATATAGAATATGTTGTATTATTCAAGATAAGATGAAAATTTTATGACGCAGATAATGAATTTGTGGAGATGTGAGATTTATTCGCTGTCGCCAAAGTAGTAACGGAACAAACGTCGATGGTGTTTTTTACCTCCTATTATTTTCCATTTTTCTGAAGTTGAGTCAATGAATGCCTGTATGCATAGTGCGATCAGCGGCATGGCACTATGTTGTTTTATTTACTTCCTTCCAGTCGTCTATTGCGCCTGGTAGATTGGAGTTTGAATGGTTTCTGATATTCTCTATCATTTTCTGCCTTCTGCTTTTTCTTAATAGCTTGTTTTGGGCCGTCGCTAGTTTTTCTTTTACTTTCGTTGAATTTCTTACGACTAGTTCCAGTCCATAAGTAAGTTGTGGAGTTAGAAGGCATTCAGTATTCTTTTTCTGGTTGTGCTGGTAATTTTACTTTCTCGGTTTAGAATGCTGTAGATAAAATGTAGAGCTATCTTTTCTCTGCATTTTATGTGCTTCAGGAATGAATACCTCCAATCGAATATTATTCCCTGGTTTCTGATATTATTCCCTGAAGTATGTTCCCTGGTTTCTCATCTTAATATTTTTAGTTTTGAATCTTATGGTTTTTCCCCTCTCGGTTCTCTGGTGACTCTTATAATTTGCATTTTTTCCGCATTTACCTTCATTTTCCAGGCTTCGAAGGATGTGCTCATTTCTTTTAAACTATAAGCCATTCTATCTCTTCGCCATCGGGTACATCGTGTTGAGTACCACTAGCGCGGTATCATCCACAAATTGGAATAAACTAACTCCTCGATATTTTTCTAATTTAGGTATGTCTGTGACATAGACATTAAATAATGACAGATGGGATCCTTGCGGAAGCCCATCTTCTGCTATTCTTGGTTTAAACAATTTCTGGGTTACTTTGATCCTGAATGTTTTATTTTCCATATATGATTTTATAATTTTGATAAGTACCATTGGGACTTTTAGCATGATGAGTTTGTGTAAGAAATCTTCTCTCCAGATTTTGTCGTAGGCCTTCTCTAGGTCTATCAGATCTTCGAATACATGCCTCTTTTTCTTTGCTTTTACAGTGGTTTTATACAGTATAGCTTCCATCACTGCGGCTTGTTGTGTTGCTGATAATTTGGACCTAAAGTCTAGCTGGTTGTTTGGAATCAGATTGTTATCTTCCAAATAATTTTGAATTTGATCCTTTATAATAGCTTCAAAAATTTACCATTTGGCAGACTAACAGACTAACTAACAGAACATTTAGCAGACTAATTGGTCTGCGGTTCTTTGGATTTGATGGGTCCTTCTGTTTTTTCCCCTGTTTTATACATTTGTTAGATGTTCAATTATTTTGTCCATTTGAAGCTCGGTTTCGAATTTTGTCATCACCTTGCGTCTTTTTTGAATTGGGTTTAAATATTCTAGTTTCACCGTATCTTTTCGATAAGTTTGATTTGTGAGTCTATTACTTTCCTTCTGTTTATTTCGATGGTGTTCTTCTCACCTTACTCTATAGAGCCATCCTTCGTCGGGTGTAGCGAGCAATGGCACATCGCCTGGAGCTGTAGGTGGTAATGGTCGTAAGTTCTTGTTTCTGCTTCGGTGGACTGGCAGGAACAGGTACGTTGACTCTCATCCGCGATGTGGGCGAACAGCGCTGTTTCCTTGGTCTTTTAGGTGTCCTGTCGCGCTCATCTCTGCTCATTTGATACGCAAGACATTTGGCGTCCCTCTTCTTCTGCTTCTGCCCGCCTCGTTTTCTTATTAAAGAATGTAGATGGGGTATAGAAGGGGTGTGAAATGTTGTTCGGAGTGGAAGATTAGATGACGTAGTTGATGATAGAAGAGCAAAAGATTCAGCCGAAAGATTTTTATAATGTAATTTGTTTGTACCTGATTCGATCGATAATTTTTGTTATTGACTGTCTGAAGTCAATTTAATTTTAAAATAAAATAAGCGTTTTCTTTGGTGGCGCTTACTAGAATAATATCAGATACTGGAGTGCGATTTCTCGCTCTATAGGAATAAGTTTGATCATTTGATGGTGGCTTAAGCTACCGTAGCGCGCGAATTTGCTTACTCGTCAACAGCTAGTGTAACACCCAAAATGCGTCTGAGGTACACTACATTGAGGGCTTACTTTTATGCGAATTTTCTGGGTAGGAGCTGCTTCTGGCGTGTTGCCGAAGCCGGTGGCATGCGTCGGAGTCGGTCACTAAAAAGGCGTGGCTTGAAGGAAGTTTCTGCTAGAAAATTTTAGGTAGTCTCTGAGCAATCGAAAATATCTTCTGATCCGCTAAGAAATTTAAGGATCAAAATTGCTCTATTTTTTTGATGAAAGTATAAATGGTGGAATGTGTAAGAGGTAATAGTAGCTGTCCTACGCCACCAAAATCTTAGAAGCATTGCACTAAAGAGGCCTTCTGATAAAATACATTGGACTAATATACAATCAAATTTGTTGAAAGCACCAAAAGAGCGTAAAGTGCAAACAGTTTATTGAAAGTAAGTAGTGGACTGGCAAAATCCGTTAACGCTTTTTCCAGTAAAGAACTAATAATAAATAGCCTCCACAAAGGAAATACGTTAAGTCGTAAAACTTAAAATAATAAAAATATAAAAGATGTTACGAATATTTAAATGCGAAAATATCCTATACATTTTTAACAATAAGGATGTCGCTAGCTTTTCGGTGAAAGTTGTTTATCCTTTCAGAATTAACACATGATGAATTTGCGTCACTATAAGTATCTTTATGTTTTTCTATCCTGATTGGATGTTATTTAAGATTATATCTTTCTCATGCTGGCAGGTCTCTTGATTCTGTTATCAGAATTTGGATTTTAAACGTATTAGATCTTTATAATATGAATTTGTATTAATATTATTTATTATTTGGTAATTAGTTATTACTAAACTGATTTATACTAAATTTGCGTGAATTAGATTTTGCTTAGTCAATTTATATTTTATTTTAGCGGATCACTCATTGAATTGATGATTAATTAGGGAATTGCTTATTGCAATTGTTAATTAATTGAATTAATGATTTCAGGTATCAGGGTTCGAAGATAACTATCATCTAACTACTGTTATATTTTTTCTCTTGTTTAATAATTTAGATATTATAATGATAATCCCATTTTGCAATAATTACGATATATGAAGTTCTTGTCGAATTGTGTTAAGTATTATAAAGTTATATTAAATTACTAATATTATTTTTATATAGATTATTCTAATTTTTATTTTTCAAAAATACAATGGATATTGGAACAATATTTCATTAACATTTATTTTTATAATCTTAGTAATTTTAAAAGCAGTAACGTATATTGGTTTCAAAATCGGGCGTAGCGTTCTTGTAAATATAATTATGATGTTAAATTATTTTAATTAACATCCTTTATATATTAAAAAGTTTATATTTGTTTATAAAATTATACTTTATAATTCATTTAAGCAGTGCATAATGTTCATTAGTGAAATATTTAAACTAACTTTTATAATTCATTGATTTATTCTCTAAATGTTGCTAAATTTTATGATCGTTGAAGAATGTTACTTTATTTTGTATTCTCCTTTTATGTGCGGCATATAAAGCAAAGATTTATTTATGTAAGTAAATATTAAATTTATAATTGACGCATGACTAATTTTGTAGCATTGGATTTTATTGTTTTTTGCAAATTCTAAAGTGTAAATTCTAATGCGATTTATTAAGAGACAAAATGTAGGTCATTAATAATATTTATGTGAAAACTTAGTTCCATGTAATTATCAAATTAGATATGAATTTACTACGGTACAAGTATTAGTGTAAATAATTTATATATTATTTAAATTAATTATTTAGACTTTAGAGGAATACAATGTGGGCAAATATGAACAGTATTAAAGCAAATTGGTTGTGCTTCTACGCCTATAAAGTCTTATTAGTTAAACGTTTAACCTGTTACCTGTTAATTCGTGTGCAAACTTGTTACATAGTTTGAATCTGATAAAAGCATCAGGATCGTAATTATGCTATTGACTACCATACTGCTTAATTTAATTCTGGTTGTAACATCTAATGCTCTTGCATGCGGTTCAGGGGTGAGAAAGAAGGTGGCTGATCTCTATTATTATTATTAAGTACACATTTAAATCTCTAGGTAAACACATATGTATACACAATAACGAGATAACAAAATAAGGTTTATTGTTACAAATATTTAAAATACGTAGATATGACTCGATTCGCCATACTAATTGACATATAATGATAGTTGAAGTTAATTATAATTCAAAAGTTGTTAGGCTATTCCATTCAGTTCCATCAATAAAATGTAATCAAGTAAAAGTACCGAATTACAGATTATTCGATTTTTGTTATTATTTGTTCTTCTGATTGGACGTGATTCTCCTCAAACTCACCAGTAGCGTATGTTCTTATATAGACGTCGGTAGAGAATTAAATGGTTGAATGGCGGATTGCTAGCGAAGGTAGTGTTTGTTTCAGCCACTTAGCGTGTTCGAAGATATGAAATACATAGTTGATGATGTGAGATAAGTTGTTGACAATATGAGATGATTTTTGACGAAGATGGAATTGCTGTCAACATGTGGTCGATGGTGATCTTCACGAGTTACCGCATATAGCCATCCTTTGCTTGGAGAGGGTGGTACTAGCACGTCGCCTGGAGCTGTGGGTGGGCGGAATCGGCGAACCGGCGGGTGGGGGATACTCAACCTCCTGTTTTGATGGTGTTGATGGAGTAGGCACATCTACTAACATGCGTGAGATGCAGCTTGATGTGCGAGGAGTGCAGCTTGATGGGCCTCTCTGGAATGGTATCACTGGAATGGTGCGCTTGGCATTTGGCCTCTCTTTCCCTCCAACGTTGACTTTCTCGCTTTTGCATTGAAGACGTAGTTGTCAGGACAGGGTTATGAAATATTTGTATAAGTGAGCGAATAAGAAGATGAAGGCAGGACGACGAACGATTCAGCCGAAATTGTCAGGTAGCATATGTACTTGACTTGTAAAATTGGAGACTTTTCTAGCATGTTGCTTGTGGGCGGTGGTACTATGGGTAACCGAAGGTTCAAGGACATAGCTTGAGAGAAAATTTTGGTAAAAATCTTAAGAAGTTTATAAGTACGACCAATAGGAAAACACCATTGATCCGTTGGCAATTTCAAGCATCATTTTTCTCTTGAAATTCTACGAAAACATAAGATGTGTCACCAATCAGAGCTCGGCGCAACAAACTCGATAAAGAGTTATCGTAAATGTAAAGACAGCCAATAAGAATGAACTTATGGATGTGGAAATAGTGAATTAGCAAGTTTTACGGAAGTAATCTTTCGAAGGCCAAAATAAAGAATTAATTTTCGCGAGTATACTCGCTTCCGTGCCAAAATGTGACATCGTATCTATTCCCGCGAAGGCGTTTAAGGATCCAGGTGTTAAATATTTGTCTTCGCGTCTTAATCTCTTTCCACTAAATTGATATTTTACATATACGCTTTTCTTTCGTTCAGTAAATTTTTATTTTGCGAATTTATGTATTATATCCGAATTTAATTAAGTTTGATTAATCAATTTATATTATATTAAATGATAACTGATTACATTAATTAATTGGATTTACATGGGATTTGTTATCCGATAAGAAACTAAGGCCGCAGTGATGGGTATTCGACGGGGTAATTGCTTCAAGCGCCAAATTAATATGGATCCAAAATGACCCACCTTTTTTTCTAAAGAAATATACATCGGGATTTACTTAGATTGACTTAGATCAGTTGTTTAATCTGCGCATGAACTGATTTGATCTGAATTAAAGTGATTTGATTTGTACTTATTTGATCTGTTTTGAAATGATTTGATCTATTTTGATCTGTGTTTTCTCGCATTACAGCCGCGGCTTGGCCGCGAACAGAGATATGCCTATCAAAATTTCAGAAATATGTCTGTTTGCATGTATGTACGTACATCTGCATGTTCAAAAATTTTTCCTTCTCTATGGGACCGATCTGGCTCAAATTTGGTTGACAAGTGTAAATTATGAGGCCGCAGAACTGTTTTTTCATTTTTCAATAAATCCAATATGGCGGACAGAAGACATTTTTTGTTCAGAAATTTCGTATCTCCTAGGAATACGAAATTTCTGAAATTTTGCACACATACAGTGCCTTATATTGAGCCGAATAAAAAAATCCCATGTTGTCAAATTGTATAGGAAGTGGTGTTGCCACGTTTGAAGTTTAAAAAACCTTTGAAATATCTCAGGAACGATAAAATATACGTCATTGGAATAACCTTTTTTGTATAGGCTACATAAAGGCACTTCGATTTTACTTGAAACATTTTTGTCTAAAATCACAATTTAACATATATACAGGGTGTTATTTTTTTGCTAATTTTAGGGTCCATTTTCTCGAAAGGTTTCGCAAGAATTTTTTAAAAATTTATGTCGAAAGTTCCTTCAATATTTAAGGGATTAAGCGAGTTTAAAAAGTCGCACGTCATAGCACCGGAGTAATCAGACCTTAAAAAAACGTGTACTACCCTAAATATCTCGGTACCTATGAATGCTGAATAAATGAAACTTGGGGAACTTATGTAAGATAAGTGGCCTCAATTTTTCTTCAGTGAACAGTTGAATATACTGAACCAATTTTGAGTAATAAAATTTTTACTAAGAAAGTTATTTAAAACATTCCTTCTATAGTACTGGCGAGTTGAATTTTGTCCTCTGCTTCCTTTGGGCAGCTTAAAGAGGACTTCGATTGTAGAGGCTCTTTTAGGGGTATAGATACCTTAGGCATACCGTTTTATTATTCGGACATACGCTTAGACCATTTGGACATACATATCGACCATTTAGATCTATATTACAATTTTTAATCCATTTAACGGATAAAAAATGAACTCAATAATAAAAACAATTTTCTGCGTTTGTTAAAAAATATTTTTTACCCATTATAAAATTGTGTACAAAAGAAGATAAACATTTACAAAAGAAGAATGAAGAATTAAAGAAAACACACGGTTTCTCGATTCTAGCAACATGATATATGCTCATAGCAAAATATAGTACTTGTAATAATAACTACAATTACTAGGCTCCTGTGATATATATGTCCGGTTCATTGGATAACCGATAACCATCATTTTTATACGACTATAGTTTGATACAGTCTATGACTTGTTTACACTGATAAACAAAAAATAGAATTTGTGGATATCTTCGTAACCAATTACACAGTTCTGCAAATTTTCAGTGAATAAATATTTTTTGCAAAGTAGTACTTTTATGTTTTTTGGTATGCTAATGTCAAATATGCATTCGTTTTTGTTCATCACGTAACAGTTTTTTGAAAATTACGTTTGAAAATTTAGAAAAATATTGCTTTATATACCATGTAAATACATTTCTAGGAAGTAAAACAAAGTAATTAGTAGGAAGCTTTGTATGAAAAATTACTTTACTACTCACATACATATATATTTAGAATCCACATTACTGTGTTGTTTACTGTCATTATTAGAAAAGCATATGATTCTGAATATTCAGCAATGGCCACATAAAGTCAAGTTTCTAAGGCTTTGTAGTACTTTTTTTTTTCGTGTTGAAGCGGATCCTCTGTGTGTAATTTGCGGCTGTTGCGTCTATGTAGCGACCAGCAGTAATCTGTATCATGTTTTTGTTCCATCTATCTTGGTATCTGTATTCCATCTGCATCTGTTGAATGCCTTGGTGAAATCTTTCACCGTGTCCCTCACTGACGGCACCAAGCTTTTCAGGAAAATAGTCCAGATGACATATTAGGAAATGAACTTTTAAGCTGATACATCATCCTAATTTTTTGAAATTTTCAAGCATACTTGTTCAATTTGTTTGAAGTTGGGATCCTCATAATTTCCCAGAAAGTTATTAATAACTTCTTTAAAGGAGCTCCAAGCTTCCTTTTCAACCTTTGTCATACATGCTTCAATTTTTTTTGCTGCAGATAATCCAGGAAATGCATGAAGCAAGTGCTTGAAACAGGGACTTTCTTTGTTTAGAGCTTTCAGGAATTGTTTTATCAAACCAAGTTTTATATGAAGTGGAGACAGAAGAATCTTTTCTCGGTCAACCAAAGCTTCCTCAATAACATTTTTGCTGCCAACTTACAACTTCTCTCTTACTGGCCACTCTCTTAAAACCCAATGTTGACTCCTTTCCCTACTGTCCCGCTCGCACAGGAAGCATGGATATTTTGTATATCCCTCTTGAAGTCCAAGAAGCATGGCATTTACTTTTAAATCCCCACATATGGTCCACATGTGAACCTTGTATTTAAGTTTGTTCAAAATGATTGTTAAATTTTCATAGCTCTTTGTGGTGCACGGAATGTCCAATTGGTATTGAAGCATATTTGTTTCCGTTATGGAGTAGCAAAGTTTTGAGGCTTCTTTGTATGAGTCAATGAAGAGCCTCCATTCCCAACTAAGAATGAAAGTACAAAATGGAATACTGGGGATGTAACAACTGCAGTCTCCCTGGCGTCAGGAACGTCTGTGTTTAGAGTTGGTGCCACTTGTCTGTCTTAACAGAAAGTGATAGAATGAATGAATGTCATCCCATTGTCTACATTATTTTATTAATTTCTTTCTCTTTTTCATTTATGTGTATCGAACATTTTTTGATTTTATTAATTGTGTATTATAAAATAACAAGTTATTTCTAATCAAAAATTCTAAAGTTTAGGTCTTAGCAAAAGACAGCAAAAGAAGTATATGAAATAAAACTATATAAGTTGGAACTATTTTGTCCATTCCTTCTACTAGTAGCTGCCAAACTATGTTTCATTACTTCGCACTATTACGATTTTTAAGGGACGAATTATGA
>WYDF02029944.1:0-12851 GCA_009867245.2 Adranes taylori
CTGGCTTGGCTGGCTTGGCTGGCTTGGCTGGCTTGGCTGGCTTGGCTGGCTTGGCTGGCTTGGCTGGCTTGGCTGGCGTGGCTGGCTTGGCTGGCTTGGCTGGCTTGGCTGGCTTGGCTGGCTTGGCTGGCTTGGCTGGCTTGACTGATCGCTCTGCTGCTGCTGCTGGACAGCCTGTCTTGGATTTTGCAAGAAACTAAAATATTCTATACAACACAGCAGTATATATAGCCGTGAGCCTCCAAAGAATCTTTTTCTCTGCACTACGGTCTCTATGGAGCCATCCAATCGTTAAATTTTTACGTGGTACGGTCTACGCTTATTTCTGTTCCAGCACAGCAGTTTCCATATGAGCGACAATACAAGTCATATTCTCAACTCTTTGGTATCAATACTATATGCGTTCCCACGTCATACTTATTAGCCACGTAATTTATATATCCGTAAGTCAGCAGCAAACAATACCTATCTCTCTTCGATTCTACCTATCTTACTCTATTTACTGCGTGAACCTACAATTGCATACAATTTAATTATATTTAGATTTGATTATTATAAACTGATCTCTTACCAGGCCCGCGATGTTACAATTTATTTATTTAAAGTAATTTATTCAGAGTAACATGCTAGGTTACAATACTGTCAATAAAAAACGTAAATATAATGAAGAGAATAAAGTACAATAATTAAAATAAATGGTACAGTTTTTTTCTGCAGAAAGAAATCAACAGAGTAATTCAACTTGCTAACTAATTCAACATATCATAAGTCGATTTTTCCGTAAATTTCAGACCAGATTTGTACTTTCCGACATTATCTCAAGACAATTATAATGCCCTATTATAGGAAATGCAGATTCATTGAATCTGCAATCCATTTAAGATTGCAAAAAATGTTGCGGAGCTCTGTTATAGATTAATAAGCGAGTTATTGCATGGTGCAGATTTAATGGCGACATTTTTGATCTGTCCATGCTATTTTTGGGATTTTATATTGCTACGTAGATAAATTTTAAAGCCATTAGCTTACTTTTGTGCTGCGGTAATGCCATGAGGGGGGAAATATGACAAGAGAATGAATAGAATCAGGGAATAGAAGTAGATGGTGAAATGATTGCTGTCTAATTACGAACGCTAATGAATTATTCGTAAAAATCGTTTATTTAAACAAACGGATAAAATTATGTGATGCCTTTCATCGTAAAAATATCTATAGATATTTTCATTCAGCATAAATTCATGGAACGCAATTTCGTTAACGATATTAATTAAAACATGTCATTTATATTTTCAGATAGGACATTATATTTTATGTATTTGTTGATAAATATTTTAAAATAAATATGGAAAAAGATTAGTTTAAAATTTATACAATAAAACAAATTGAGCATGTAATATTTAGAAATTTGTAATAAATATATTGAATATATATTAAATGTATTATTTTGTATTGTATAACTTTCAAAACAAAAGTGTGTCACTGATGTGAAAATGACTGGGGCGTTAGTTCAGTGTACGACGTGGAGAGGGGGGGAGGGGAATGCAAAGTACCGACAATGTAAAGAATTATATTAGAGATAATCGGGATGCAAGCAGGTTGCCATTATTTCTTAGAGTCTGAAAGCAGATGTTCTACTTGACATATCTGCATTCTATTCTAGGAAAACATGTCCGCGGTCGTACTATTTTGCAAGCTGCATAGGTCTAGTCTGGAGGCACCGTTTTGGACGGCATTCTTCGCTGTGCCTTCTCCCCCTCATTTTAATGTAAATGTGTAATATTTCTGGTGAGTGAGTGCGGCGGGACTCATTGAATGACGCGGGACTCAAAATATTAATATTGATTATTGGAGGTGCACTCACACGCGCGGATGCAGTGGGATATGTTAGATCAGGCCAATTACCTCTGCCATGACAAGGTTATGGAATGTGTTGCACATTGAAAAGAGGAACGCTTGAGTGTTTGGCTGGATGTGAAGCGTGGGACTTTTTTCCCGAGGTTATTTCGACTCTTTTGGGATTGATAAGGATTGGCTCAATGATAGCAACTTTAAGTTTTGTTTTTTACCATAATTTGTACTGGTAATGTGGAGTAACTAAAATGCTGGTAACGTTAAGTAATTTCAGGTAAGCGGGTGTTAGTATAGAAACACAGCGCATGACATCTAACTAAGAAATCTAGTTTATTGTTAAAATTACTCATTTTATTACTTAATTGATTTTGCTGACAGCCTTTGGGTTGCGTGCCAATTGGTTTACTTCTTACAGATGAACTTTGTATGTAACAAAAATGCCAGCTAATTTATGCTAGTTCATACATATCTTGTTTTGATTACGTGAAATACTATACCTATGAAATTTAATAAGTATGTCATATTGCATTTATCAATATTTTTATTATTATAATATATGCAGGATGTTTTTTGACATGTATATAATTTTACTATTGTATTTTCCCAGAGGATTCTTTTCATTAGTAAAGGGACTTTCCTAAATATAAAAAATGTAAATTATATCAATCATGTAATATCAATAAATATATCATAAAATTTTGTAATATCAACATCAAATCATAATTTTCTCAACATTGTTGCTTTGAACGTAACTACATTAAATATGAATTTAGTTAGATGCTTTCGTGGAAGTATGTTGGAGTACAATCACCGTAGTTTTTACTCTCCAGATAACTCCAACGGTCTGAAAGCCAATATAAATTTGTTATTAAATATTGTTTAGAGATATCTGGAAGTATAGGAACCGGACAATCCCCCAAATATTCCCATCGATCGTAAGCAATACTAAATTGGGTACATGTAACATGTTGAATATGTACTAGAGATATCTGGGAAGATAGGAGCCTGATTGAACCCATCTGATGTTCATCTGAGTGAACACTCACCTATTGCAATAATATTGATTTACTAAATTAAAATGAAAAAAATATATGAAAAGTAATGTATTGGAGCCTGCAAATTTGACAAATCTGCATTTTCCAAACTTTACCCTGTTTAACAAGTTAAACAGTCGGTGTGTCTATCTTGTTATAGCGGCAAGATTGTTTAACTTCTGGTACTGAATTCTAACCTCCAGAAGTGGTTTTGTTTTGGATGAAAGTCTTTTATCCTTTAAGATTTTCCCAATTTTTGTCTCATTTTCTTTTATCTTTCAAGTTGAATTTTAGGAGTCATATATAGTTTTCGAATTCTTGGAATATTTGTGAAAGAAGTTATGATTGTTTTGATTATCCATGGTTTTTGGAATTGATGCTTGTGTCCCAGAGTTGTGAATTGTTAAATAGAGTTAAACTTTTGTTTGTCTGACGTGGATGAGGGATATAAGATTGATGATTTGATGCAGTGCGAAGCGTTAATTTTGTTGATTGCGGAAGGTTAAAGATTTGATGAGGGTATGGTATGCTGGCGAGTTATGAGCTTTATCAGGATATTGTTTTCTGGTTGATGGATGTAGATTTTCCTGTGAGGTTGGATTCTACCAAACGGCACACAATTGGTGGGAAACGGTGGCCTGTGCATGTATAATTATTCTGAGTGCTGCCTGTGTTTAGGGGTAAGGTCCCATTTGACTTCTTTTTTTGTTATTTTCGAAATTATCAAATCCTCTAGTCTACACATGGGCAAACTATTTTCATTTGCGACTCCTATTTTAAATAAAATTTTGTCGCGATACTGAGGCATTTTTCTTAATCGTCAACCTTGTTAAAGTGTGGAATTCTTTCTGAAATTTGCGCCTACGCTAATATAGATCTGAATAAAACAGGAAATACTCTACAGACAGGAAGTCTTCATACACTTCAGACTTTAGACTCTTCAGACAGGAAGTAGCATACATGATACATAAATTACGTAAGTAGTTGCAAACCGCCCATTCCACCCGCCTAGACCTTGACTCAACTTGTTCTAAAACGTCATGATGACGTCACGCTCTTATTTGCAGGGTCTATCATAAATAGTTTTTATAATTTGCAACTGTCATTTGAAAATTCAAGATTGCGGTTTCTGGTGTGCTTTTGGGGACTCCGCGATTTGCATTTTTGACAAAAGTAACTACATTTGGTGGTAAATTTGAATTTTGACTGGGGCGGGGGGCTGCTTCGCAAAATTGTTCGTAGATCTTCCTGTTGATAAAAATGTAAACAAACATATTGAAAGTTATGTTTTATTAATATAATTTTTAACATGATTGATGGTGATTCAAAAGTTACTAGATTTTCGTTGGTTGTTCAAGAAGTAATTAGATTGACGTTGCTAGTTTCAAAAGTAACAAGATTTGAAAGTAAAGGTGCAATTAAAAAAGTTTATGCTACGAGCAGTGAAAATTTGTATACAGTGCCCCTTCTCTCTTTCTCCTTCTGTCTGTCCCAAATTATCGATTTGAAACTAAATATTCTCCATTTGGTAAAAAATGAGATGACTTAATGTCGAATAGTCTCATCCGATTTTAGTCAAATAAAGATATCTATAGGCAAAAGAAATAAAACCAATGAAATAAAATAATATATATTTATTTTTACATATTTAATATTTATAATAAGAAAATGGGTTTCTATGTATAATACAAATCAATATGAGAATATAGATTCAATCGTAAGACAAAATAGGTCCATATAATAGTCAATACAATATTAAGAAAGTATATAAAAGTAATGACAACATTATTGACAATTAAAACGTTATTTACTGACTTAAAACGTGTCGAAAACACTGGGTTGTATGAACATACATACTTCAGGTTTTTAATTGCCTTCAGCTTTTAGATAGTCCTTAAATTGCAATAGTACGCTTCACATTGTATGAGCTAATTGTTTTCATTCTTTTTTTTGAGACTTGGCAGGTTATCAAGTAGTTTGCATACATAAAAGAGTGAATAGAAAATCAACTTACAATCAGAATGTGTGTTCTCTTTATTTACCAGCATGGGATGAAGTTGTACTTCTTTGAAATAATGCCTCTTTACTGCATTTCTTTCTGTTTGGGATTTTTACCCACTAAAACTCACTTCCTTTGGGGGTTGCGTTTAGATAGGAGGTTGCTTATTTGATTAATGAATAATCAAATATGTAATGATTGCCGTGTCCAATCAATAATAAATTTTCTGTCTTGTACCTATAAAAGTACGAATTTCATGCAATGTACCGTTAGTAGCATGTTAGGAAGACTAAATCTTAACAACTTATATAAATAAGATGGAGATTTGTTTGGTAAATTGACTATAAAGTCAAGTTAAATAATTATAAGTTTTACCAGTCATATACTTAATATAAATTTAAAATAATTAAATGAGAGCTCAATTACTTATAAAAAATTATAAGTGACAACAGCCTATGCTGAAAGTACATTTATAGCTATATTCATATCACATGAAAATTAGACTTACTATGTGATATGAAGCTAAATAAATTTTTACTGTTGCCAAGTTGAAATCAATACTAAAATGATACAACGCGCTCCGTTTCACCATTACTGTTTTAGGCTACTAACGGTACATTGCATGAAATTCGTAATTTTATAGGTACAAGATAGAAAATTTAATATTGATTGAGTACGGCAATCCTTACATATTTAATTATTCGTTAACAGCGTAACAGCTGAAGTCATGCCAGACATGACACGATTCATAGTAATGGTGAAACGGAGCGCTTTGTATCATGTTAGTATTGATTTCAACTTGGCACATATCACATAGTAAGTCTAATCTTCATGTGATATGAAAATAGCTATTAATGTACTTTAAGTATAGGCTGTTGCCACATAAAAATTTTTATAAGTAGTTGAGCTCTCATTTAATTTTTTTTTTCGTTTTTAATTTTTTATATATGTATGCTCCTCAGCTACGGCGGTTATCTAAGGGTCAGTGGACTGTATTCTAGGCTTTCCGTTCATATGGGGAATCTTGCATTGATCTAATGATTCCAGCAGTGAGGTGGGAAAATTTAATTTTTGAGTTTTGCCTGGGTTTAGTTCGACGCGCCATTTCTGCGCCCATGCTAAGAAAAAGCTGAGAGAATTTTAGATGTGTTTGCTATTAGTTTTGGTTGATTTGCGGCAGCGCCAAAATGCCGTATCTTCTGCATATAGGGTGTTGTGGCAATTGGGGTCTCTGAAGATTGGGACACCGTACCAATATGTTATGTACAGCAATGGGGCCAGTACGAAGCCTTGCGGACTCCGGATTGAGGGTTGATAGTTCTGGATTATGTCTCCTATTTTGATATCAGTATTGCGATTTGACATGTATAATGGACTAATTTGATTACATTTGGATGAAATATGTTTACAAATTAGGCCAGCAAGCCATACTGAGTCAAAGGCTTGGTAGATGTCCAGAAATACGGCTAAAGCACAGTGTGTGCTGTTTAAAGCGCACGTCGGTTTGAGATTTCAGAAGAGGGTCATGTGTAGAACGCGAGACTCTAAAACCTAATTGATAGGATTGTAGGATTTTGTTGGTATCCAAAACGTTTCTTATTTAAGCTGCGATTATTTTTTCAAAGGTTTTGCCTATCATGTTAAGAAGTTTGATTGGGACAAAACGTTCCTGGGGCCCTTCCTAGGTTTGGTAATCATGACCGTTTGGCCAGACTTCCATTCTATTGGGAAATGTTCCATTAGGAGACACTGGTTAAAGATATCACTGAGAAGTTGAATGGTGTCGTGGGGTATTTCTTAGAATACGTCGGGTTAGATTATTCCGGATTAGACATTCCGGGAGTTATGTTTAACTCAATTTTAGCATTAAAGAATTTTTTCCGAACTGATAGGGAAGGTGGCGTCATCGTTTTTGGGAAAACATGGAATTGGAGTGTAGCGACCATTTAAGTTCCTGACATAGGTGTCTGTGTCAGATAGAAATCGATTGTCAAAGTTTGGGTTATTAAGAATATGGTAGGCTGATTCAAGATGATCAACAAATTAGTTAGCTTTTTCTAACGGGGTCTGCGATTCAACTCAGCGAGAATCTTAATAAACAAGTGGATGTCACAAACTAATCACAAAAACAAATTTAGCGATACATTGCTGTTGAGATTATCATTTCTGAAAATTAAAAGAAATGATATCGTCCCAAGGTTTTAATTTGAAACTTTATTTTATTGTGACTTGTCAAGTTTAATAATTAATAATTATAGCTGAAACATTTGTCCACAATTATCTATATCTAATATGTGTACATAAATCACGTAACTATATAGACATGTCCCGTATTAAATTATTTTCAACAATTCCACCTGATATTCAATACAACTGGTTGCTAAATAACTCAAAGGTTAAATAAATCATCTAGTTAAAACCGTTTCAACAATAAAAAAGCTAAATGGAATTATTATTTAAAGAAAATTAAACGTAAACAAGCGCTTACACCCAGAAAACAATAGACGCACAGAAACAAAAAAAAATGAAGAGTAGAAGGCATAAAAACACGTTAAATACGAAATTAAAGCATATTTTTTGTTGCTCTCTAAATGAACGAAAGGAAACAAAGCACACAACAAAGAGAGAGAGAGAATGAGACAAAACAAAAAAGAAAATAAATTTCGCAAATAAACTTATGTGTATAGCAGAAGAAGAAAGAATGCAAAAAACAATATATTCGACTACAATGTAAAGATGTAACATATGAATATAGGTTACTTACATATGCGTGGAGCTTTATTATTATGGCTGGAGGAACGTTAAAAACCTAGTTAAATTGAAATATGTACGTATATACGGAGAACATCTCAAATTGTTTTCGTATAACTTTTAAGTATTTTTATGTTGGAGTAGATTTTTCTTTGAATTTAAATATTGTAACCGTACAGATTTATATAATTCATTTTTTGCTTGATTATTTATATAAATCATAATTGGATCGAATAATTCAACTTGTTAAATCATTGTTTACTAACAGCAGATATCTGGAAGCTAAGATCCACGGTCCTATACTCTCAGCTCTCTGTAGTAAACATCCAATATAATCATTGTAGCACTGATTAAAGTCGATAGAGATATCAGGAAGCTGATTTCATTATGTATTGTGTAATTAATAGTTAATGTGTTAAAATCCCATAAATAAAAAGTACTGTCTTAGACCAACTAGTAAAAAATTCCCCTAAGAGCAACCAAATTATTACACATGTTTTAAAAACAACAATTAACATGCATGATGTAATTAAAAATAATTAATAATGTTTATTGACACCTATTATGTTCAAAGATTTCAATTTCATATGTAAACATCAAACAAGATATGTAAGTAAAGATTAGCTTGCAATATGTATAAATATGGCATTATGACATGCGACAATTAATTAGCACATACATGGATATTTAAGGTCCAATGTAATAAAAAAACTAGGAAGTAAATTTTGCTTAAATCATTCATTTACTATTACTATATTATATATAAGACTGATAAATTATTAAGTAAAATTGATCACTCGCTGTTCTAAATTTAAGTTACTCCAATATTTAATTCAATTAAATACAGTAATTAAAGAAATGCTATCATGTAGCCAAGAAGTATCAAATAGAAGCAGTTAAGCTCATACTTGTTCAATAGTTTCAGAGCGTAGCCTACAAATACACCTCATAGTTCTAATTTTAATGCATTTTATTTATAATGTTAGAAATCCATATAGATTTTACGTTGTAACTAGATAATGAGATATACTTCTATTTTGTAAAGTTGATGGATCTTCAGCTGAAGTTTTTGCATGCTTTAGTGTATTGTGGCTTGAATATTAATAATTCGGTTTAAAACAAGAAGGGATCCTTAGAAATGAGAGTATCTGTGCGGTTTGACGGCTAATTATGTACAAAGTCCGAATGAAGTTCTGTTACCGATTCGAAAGGCCATAACTTCTATATTTTTTGAAATTTTGATTCCAAATTCACACAAAATATTGAAAATAGAATGTAATTAATGAATTATCGCTCATTGTTTGATGTGGTTTCCTTTTACTTTGGATTTGATTATGGCCGAGTTCCACGCTACACAAATTGTGCCATTATGGAATCTTTACCCATTCTTTATGATGAATTTGCTAGTCATTGTTTGTCACAAATGAAGTGTGGAACAACAGGTGATGTTTCATTGTGCCCTTTATAGACTATATTTTTATAATAGCATTGAAATGAATCGAAACGGATATATTTCATGAAGCTACGATCCACGTTCGTTTCGTAGAGTCAAACGAATACATCCGAAGATGCTCGTGGCTAACTAATAATTTGATTCTATCTAATAAATTTGATTCTAAAATGACGTTATGAATGCCTTCTCTAACAGAATAAGTAAAGTCACAGATACCTAGATATGAACGGTGCCAAACTCGATGTATCTATGAATGTCTGGCTGGTAAGTGGTATTTCCTTTTAGAGTTTGAGTATTGCGAACCTGTACAGTAGAATCTTATTAATTGAATGCGATATTTATTTATTTATTACCGCCCGATTTAATAATTACCGCCCACACAATTAAAACGCTAAAGGCTTCAATATCTAAATTTTAAACCAGACTCTGTTTAGATTTAAAATTTAGATATTGAAGCCTTTAGCGTTTTAATTGTGTGGCACATTCTATTGTTACAATATTGTACCGCCAAAAAGATATTACACGTATTCAATTCTTGGGATTCTATTGTGGAGATCTATAAATATTTTAAATGATCTAAGGAATAGATGATTTAAAGGATATAGAAATTCATTCTAATTGCACACGCAGGTGTCCTCTCTTGAGCGAGAGGCAATCTTGCGCGATGAAAATGCTAGGCGCAGAGTGGAATAGAAAGTAGTATTTTTTACGCAAATAAGTTTTGTGCTCCAGTGTGTTAGAGAGGGAAAATGAAAAAATAATTTGCGTACTAGAGTTTTTAATAAGCAGAAAAGTGATGCAGCGATGTAACAAGCTTCTACTGAAACTTAGTCCGAAAGATATTGGCATAAGCCGAGATACAGGTATAGAAGGCAAAATTCATTAAACAAAATATCCAGAATATTATTAGTTTTTGACAGGTGCAGATTTAAAATTTATTACGCGTACTTCTATCGTTTGTATGTATTATGTCAGATGAACAGATGTAAGTTGTAAATTTATTTTATTATAAAATTTGATTAAAAAACTTACATGCCTAGTTTTTATATTTCTCTACATATCTAATATAAAATTTATCCAATATAACCAATTTTTTATTAATTCCTTTCATATTATAATTATTAATTAAATCTTTCTTGGTCGTTATTTTATTTATTTTCGACTTGGATGAAAACTATGTTCTGTTCTTATTAACATTTATGTATATTAAATAAATCTTAACCAGTATCTGTTTTATTAGTGGACCAAGTACGTGAACAGTCTATAATGTTCATGTAAAATAAATTATTTAGTGATTAATAGAGTATTTTAAAATCTCGATGTGTTTTGTTTGAATTGTGTTTTATTAATTGACGGGCCGTATTTGCTTTATAAAAGTTGAATCTTGGCTTTAATGAAACAAAGGTTCCCATAATTATTGTTTAATTGTCAATGTTATTAGTGTTTGAACTTTTTAAACCCCTAAATAACCTTAACTACGCCCTAAATAAATTATCGCTCTATTATTCCTTGTTGAATTGAGTGGGTTTTGACTGAAAATATAACTTATTTATCCTGATAAAGCTAATTGAATTCCATGTCACAAATTTAAACGTGAGAATATTCTAAATGTTTCGAAATCACTAATTTGCTTTTCTTTCAATATTTGAAGATGTTTATTAGAAAAACATTGTGAATCAGTGGTGGTGACTATATTATGATTGGTTTTTTTTATCAAGAAATTCTATTAAGGTAATAACTTTGATCATTAGTATTATTTCAGATTGCACGTTCTATTCACGTTTAGCTAATTTCATTTGGATTCACATATAATAATTATTAACATATAATTATATAAAAAGTTTAACTTTTTCGTTTACTTACTTTCTGAAACATTTGAAACACCTGAAATTAATCTTAAACAAACTGCGTATCTAAAATTTTTATTTTGATCTTGGTTTGTTTATTTTTATACTAATTGTTATTTTTAACTGTATAGTTGTACAAAAAAAAATTATCTACTACAGTTAATTTCTCTGTATTGCAAACGTTTGCTGTGATTTTTTAAAAATATGATTTGACGGAACATTAAACGCCCTTTATAAAATGCCCATTAATTCTATACCTAAAATGTAAAATATTTTATGATAATATTTTATTTCTTGTTAGCAATGTATTTAAAGTAACTTTATAATGTAATTTAATGATGCATTATTTTATGTATTTTTAGATCCGATATCGAGCATCTACGAAGTGGCCATCATAATAGTAAACATCACCATACAACAACGCCTTCTATTCCAACAATTTCATCCTCGAAAACTCAAGATCGTAACGATCACTTAACTATGAAATGGCTTGCTGATGGGTTGAGTGAAACGCGCACCGAAATAGCTGAATTACAATCAGCAATAAATGCGACAGCTGAGATGCGCAGTCGCCAGCGCATAGATGGCGCTCTCAGCGCATTGCGTGCTGACATGATCGATGTAACGCATCGATCAGAGACTGCGCGTAATGAGCGCGCCAAAAGTGAAGCGGAGATTAGTGCGTTGCGCATCGAAATCGAGAATTTGCGCGAAGAGACACGAGATGCGGCCGGTGTATGTGGAAAGACTAAGAATCAGGTGAGTTCTATTTAATTTATTTCGTGTACTATAAAATTGTGATAACATGAAACAGATTTATTGACACTTAAAACTATAACATATTTATGAACGCTTTGAAATAAATCGTTTGATTTATTGTGGGCATAGTTAACGAGGAAAACGTTTACGAGTTTCACAATAATAATATAACATACGATTAATATTAATTGATTGATCTAAAACAATTTAAGTTCATTTCTGGCAACCCACAGTATTACTTTACTTAAGTAATTAGTTTACTTAAATAAGTTACTTAAATAAATAGTTTACGTAGTTTACTAAGTAATGTATTAATAATTTTTCAGACATTTCAAATGGAAGAGCCTTATTATCAGATCTTATAAAAGTTTTGTGTAGTTGTTTTGGATCAAAAAATCCTTAAATAAATAGTTTACTTAAATAAGTAGTAGTTTACTTAAATAAGTTGTAGTTTACTTAAATTAAGTTCATTTCTGGTAACCCAAAGTACTAGTTTACTTAAATAATTTTTCAAACATTTCAAATAAAAGATCCGCATTATTAGATCTTATAAAAGTTTTGTGTAGCTGTTTTAGATTATAAAATCCTTAAATAAGTAGTTTACTTAAATTAAGTTTATTTCTGGTCACCCAAAGAAGCTTACTTAAATAATTTTTCAAATATTTCAAATAAAAGAGCTTATGTTTAGATCTTTTAAAAGTTTTGTGCAGCTGTTTTAGATTATAAAATCGTTAAATACGTAGCTTACTTAAATTAAGTTCATTTCCGGTAACCCAACGTGATTATTTACTTACAGTTTTCAAATAAAAGATTATTTCACACATTTCAAATAAAAGAGCGATTTTATCAGGTCTTATAAAAGTTTTATGTAACTCTACGAGATTATAAAATCCTTAAATAAGTAGTTTACTTAAATAAGTAGTAGTCTACTTAAGTAAAAGTCTTATTATCAGATCTTATAAAAGTTTTGCGTAACTGTATCAGATTATAAAATACTTATATATAAACGTCTAGCTTTGTCTGTCTGTCTGTCCGTCTGTCTGGAACGCTTACTTATATAATATATTGATTTGCGTGAAGAACGACATGATTGAAGAGAATTTATTATTTTTATTTATGTTCATTGTGATTTTTCTTCTGCCATTTAATATGTGAAA
>WYDF02029955.1:0-12850 GCA_009867245.2 Adranes taylori
AAATACATAGCACCGTTGTATCTCAATAAAGAAAGGAACTATTATTTGCAGATTCATACCGAATAATGTTATAGTACACTGGTAATACTGAATAATTATGCATACCCAGATAAATTGGATAATTTAGAAGTATAATATTTTATTGTTGCATGATATTCCATATTTGGCAATAAGATTAAAAAATCCATATTTGGCAAGTTATTCCGGGTCTACATTATTTTCAATATTTTTAGATGAAAAGAGGATTAAACTTTTTATCCAACAATGCTTTTTGACGAAAAACAAAAATTTATACTGAAATTCTTGCATTTGGGCACATTCCATAGATTTGGAAGCGGGTAAGGGTGGTATTTATATCAAAGCCTGGTAAAACAACTGAAAGTCCTTCCGACCGGTAGGTATCATGTCATTTCTTCTCAAAACTTTAGAGAAGATACTAGACCTGTATATTAGAGATGGGATCCTAACTCAAAAGCCACTTCACCAGACTCAGTTTGCCTACGGAGCTGGTTATAGCCCGCCAACAGTACTTTTCTAGGTGGTTAGCAGACTGAAAATGTAGGCTGCATTTGGAGCCTTCCTTGAGATCTAATGCTCTGAGAATCTAATGCTCTGAGACTGCTCTGAGATCTAATGGTGGATCAGATGCCTCAACCAATCTTAAAGTAACGGGAGAGGAGGGTATTAGATCAAGTCATATTTGAAGAGCCAAAGCTTGAATCCGAAAGACTTTCTTCTTTCTAGAACCTGCAGTGTCCAAATAGAGTACATACCATAATCCAGGATCGGGCTGGCGAAGGCCTTGTAAAAGGTTAAGAGGATATTAGAATTGAGGGACTCTTTGACAACACGTCCTTTGAATCAATTACGAGATGCGTGGCAAAGCAGGGCTTTATCGAACCTGCTGTAGGTAGATCAATTCAATGCTCGAGAGCAGAATCGTACATGTCGAACTTGCTAGGAAAACAATTGGTGCGAGGGCGTCGAGATGCATAGAGGGCGGAGTTTTATCCTCGCTTTTGTGGTACCTTATAGTTGACGAGCTCTTGCAGAGTTTGGAGCAGGAAGGCATTTACACCGTTGAGTATGCGGATAACATAACCCAAGTAAAATTCAATTAAAATGTTACGGACCTTATGCAAGAAGCACTTAACGTAGTTGAGAAATGGATAACGAAAACGGGCCTGAACATTAGCCATCAGAAAACTTCGGTTGTACCGTTTGCCCGAAAAACGAATCTGGACAGCTTCATGGAACTCAAATATCGCTGCAGGTGGAAATAAAGTACGTTGGAGTCATACTTGATTCCAAACTCACTTGGAACTTGCAAATTGATTGAATAATAGACCTAACGGTTATAACTTTCGCGATTATAAAACGTATGTACGGGAAAGCATGGTCTGAAATCCTGTTTGGTACACTGGCTGTACAAGTCGGCTATTAGGCCATCCATTACTTACGAATCACTTATGTGGTGGAAAAAAGCACTCAAGGCAAGGCAGTGATGGTCAGTAACTCCATACAGAGAATGACATGCCTTGCTATAACAGCACCTATGAAAACTACTCCTTTGGCGGCGGTTAAGGTGTTGCTAGGTCTTTCGCCACTAGAATTCATTAATCATACAAACAGAGGCGCAAACGGCACTCCATTGGCTAAAAACTAACATTTAATAAAGAAAAACGACACTAAGATGGACACAGAGGAATGAATTACTTGAAATAAAATCGGACTGTATATCTCCAGTCTACAATATATTCAGAAACTGAGGTCATCATAGGCTTGTGGAGAGAAGGTTCTCGTATTTTTCCGGAATCTGCTCTAGCCTAGCTCAGAGACGCTTTAAAGACTTCTGGAAATACAGCAGCAGGAATATACCGAGAACGACCGAAATCCAGAATGTCCTATCCTTTAGGAATATTTGCTATACTCTTTTAGGCCGAAATATATGCAATTCTCTTTTGCGGTTGGGCAAACATAGAAAAGAAATATAACCAACAACCGATTTTTATAGTAAGTACCAGTCAGGGAGTACCTCAGACGCTTAACAACTCCAGAAATGTGTCTGGACTGACGAACGAATGCATAAATGCACTGTGCAGACTGGCTATGACCAATATAGTTACACGGGGCATAGAGGCATTGTAGGCAACGAGGTAGCTGATGCATTAGCAAAGAATGCATCCAACATATTATTCATTGGTGCAGAGCAGGCTCTGGGGATTCGAACTAGTTCCATCAGAGATGCTATAATAAACTATGGAATGCTAGGAATAGTCAGCAGGAAATCAACAGAGTAAGCGCTTTATAGCAAAGCCATGTCAAATATACTCTCTTAATCAATCATCCTCTTCCATAGATACATTTCTTTCAAATTTTACCATCTATTTAAATCCTATCACCCAAACTTATATCTATTAAACTCTTGCAATACAATCTCTCCCGGCTTAGATATATAATTCCAATTACTCGTTTCAAACATCCTAATTGTACCCTCTTTATTTCTTCTCTTTCACATACAGCCCACACTTCTGCCACATACATCATTATACTTCTAATACACACATCTAGAATCATTGTCCTCACTTTCACAGATGCACCAATCTTTCTCTCCCATACACACTTCATTCTTTCCATAGCCGATGTAGCTTTTTTAGACACGATTTTAAGATGTTCTTCGCATGATCCACTTTGCGTTAATATGTATCTTAAATATTTATATTCTCTAACCAGCTCCATTTTCTGTCTACCTATCTCAAACCTGTTTTTTTTTTGCTAGCCCGGTTTGGTGCCTTCTTACATACTATCACATTCGTCTTTCCTTTAATCATTTCCAATCCTCTTTTATCCGTATATCACTTTACGCTCTGTATCATTTTTACTATTTCTTCTCTTCTGTTCGCCATACAGACAAAATCGTCAGCGTAACTCAGAGACCAAATCTTTTCACTCTCTAATTTCACTCGCCCTTATTGTTCTTGCCTTAATACCATTTCAAAATATGCTCCATATATGTTAAATGACATTACACTTAACCTAGAACCCTGCCTAACCCCTCTATTTACTTCAAACCATTCAAACACATTCTCTTCAGCTCTCGTTCAGACTTCAACAGGAATCCTCTCAGGCTTTGTTGTATTCCCTTTTAATATTTTTCAGTTCCTCTTTAAGTTCTGGTACATTTATATCATTTTTATCACCCTCATCTATACTTATTTGGTTTGTCTTCTGAATCATCCTATAAATATCTCCCTCCTCACTCCCTCACTGAATTCTCTCTTGCAGTTTTGTTCCCACTGTTTCAACTTTATCTCATTTGCTTCTCTTTTTCCCCCACTACTCCCGCCTGCCACAAATACTTTCACACTTCACCCTCCGTTTTTAAGCTGTTAATCTTCTCCCTCTCCGCCCTTTCATTTTTGTCACTACATTTTTTTCCTCTTTTCTCCATTCATCCTTCGCCCTATTATACTCTTCCCATGTGCTTTCCCCATTTCTCACCTTCTTTAATGTTTCTCTTACTTCCTTCTTCTTTTTCAACCATTTGTCGTCTACTTCATATGCACTTTTTTCTCCATTTGTTTTACTGTACAATCTTTCCTTTTTAAATTTGTTCCTCCACTAACCTTCTCTTTTCTTTTTCATTCCATTCGTTTCCACATCCTCTAATTTCTCCTAGATACAATTCGTATATAATTTCATATCCTCCAAAAGTTAGCCTCCAATCCGTTTCTACAAGACAATGATCGGATTCACATCTACGTAAGTAAATTAAACTACCATACCGGAAATAGTGCACATTTATAGTACACTAAAATACTTTACATTTCAAATAAACTTTTGTTGTCAATATTAAACAAATTGACTTAATTTTTGAAATAGCAAAGATTTGTTTAGGAAATGATTGATGGTTGATGGATTAATGATGGATTCGAACTTACTATAGACGAAGTAAAACAAAGTTACTATGGATAAGTAAATAAATAAAAATAAATATACTCAAATAGCATGTTTAACTTGTGACTTGGTAAATCCTGATAATTAAGTCATTTCTAAACTAATGGAGAGATCAGAAGAAATAATTAATCTATTTGACATGAAAGAAGGAAACAAATATTAAATGCTGCATCAAGTAAACACGCTTCAAGGAAATTTGACTATGGAAATGATTGTTGTGAATAATACTACTTGCATTATGATTAATATGACGGAAGGTACAACTAGAGGAATACAAAAATACACATTGACATTTCGACCCTGCTGCGTGATTTATATTGCCTTAGGTTAATTAACACTAACGTTAAAACGGATTACCTGTAGCAAATATCTACAGTATTTGAATATAAATTACTAGAAATGTTATGACATCTAATAAGCTTATATTAATTTAATGTAAAATTTAAATCAAAATTATATTCAACACAATATTTTTATAGCTAATGTAGGGGACAGTGCTGTACCTTGGATCACAATTTACATTTATATTGTTTTAAGAGACATTTCTAAAAATATAACAGCGGAAAGAATTTCTATTGATAGCACCATTGTTTCTACACGAAATGTACTTTTTGAAAATTTAAATATATAGTGTGATCAAATGTACAAGACCAGAATATACCATTGATCATGCCCTAGTGTACCTTAGATCATTAAAGTCTTGTAACTATAAGGTAGATAATACGTATTGAAAACAACATTGTCATATAGAAATTGGTATTTTATTGTTTCTTTACAAAAAAAAATTAACTAAAGTATAATCTAATGTTTATTTGTATACATGTGTACAAGAAATCAATATGAAATTCATTACTTAAAATCAATAGGCAATTAAAATGTTAAGTATCTATGTAAATTAGTTTTACTCAAAATTAATTAGTTAAATTATTTAACGTTATATCTAAAATAGTCGACTTGGAACCATTCCATGAACAACAGTCCATTAGTTCTAGCCATTAGTTCTAGCCATTAGATCTAGCCATGAGATCTTTTAATGACATCATATAATTGCCATGAAAGCAGTTTAACGGATCCATATCTGCACGAATAGATAGATGATTTTCATACTTGATTGCTGTGCTGCCTTATAACAACATTTAGTACATTTGAAGTCTATAATCGCATTCTGTACATTTAAATGCTTTTCTCCCGAATGAATTCGTTGATGTCTAACGTTGATGTGAAACAATTCGTGGCTATAAACTCGCATACGGAACAGCTGTACGGTTTGATCCCTTTATGGTCATTCGTCTGTGCTTCCAATAGATCTTTCCCGGTGATTTCATAAATACAATTATAACACTTAAATGATTTCTCTCGTGTATGAATACCTTAATTTCGCAGTTGATGGCGTCTGCTTGCATTAATATATTAGCGTTCATTGCGCTTGAAGCGCAGATTTCATCGGTGCCTTCTGATGTATTACAATATAATTTTTATATATTGTCTTATAATTACATTCTGAGCATTTAAACATTTTTTCATTAAATAAAGTATAAACTAATTGTATAATTGGTATACATGTGTACAAGAAATGACAATATGAAATTTATAAAGTAAAATTTATAGGCAATTAAAAACTTAGGTACAGATGTAAATTAGTTTTACTCGAAATTAGCTAGTTAAATCATTTAACGTTACATCTAGAATAGTCGATTGTTGTGCTGCCTTATAACCACATTTAGTACATTTGAACTCTATAATCGCATTCTGTACATGTAAATGCTTTTCTCCCGAATGAATTCGTTGATGTCTAACCAAAGTGGTTCAATTCGTGGCTATAAACTCGCATACGGAACAGCTGTACGGTTTGATCCCTCTATGATCATTCGTCTGTGCTTCCAATAGATCTTTCCCGGTGGCTTCAAAAATACAATGATAACGCTTAAATGATTTGTCTCGTGTATGAATACCTTGATTTCGCAGTTGATGACGTCTGCTTGCATTAATATATTAGCGTTCAGTGCTCTTGAAGCGCAGATTACATCGGTGCCTTCTGATGTATTACAATATAATTTTTATATATTGTCTTATAATCACATTCTGAGCATTTAAACATTTTTTCATTAAATAAAGTATAAACTAATTATAAAGTTTGTATACATGTGTACAAGAAATGACAATATGAAATTTATAACGTAAAATTTATAGGCAATTAAAAACTTAGGTACCGATGTAAATTTGTTTTACTCAAAATTAGCTAGCTAAATCATTTAACGTTATATCTAGAATAGTCGACTTGGAACCATTCCATGAACAACAGTCCATTAGTTCTAGCCATTAGATCTTTTAATGACATCGTATAATTGCCATGAAATCAGTTTAACGGATCCATATCTGCACGAATAGATAGATGATTTTAATACTTGATTGTTGTGCTGCCTTATAACAACATTTAGTACATTTGAACTCTATAATCGCATTATGTACATTTAAATGCTTTTCTCCCGAATGAATTCGTTGATGTCTAACCAAAGTGGTTCAATTCGTGGCTATAAACTCGCATACGGAACAGCTGTACTGTTTGATCCCTCTATGACCATTCGTATGTGCTTCCAATAGATCTTTCCCGGTGGCTTCATAAATACTATGATAACGCTTAAATGATTTATCTCGTGTATGAATACGTTGATGTCGCAGTTGATGACGTCTGCTTGCATCAATATATTAGCGTTCAGTGCGCTTGAAGCACAGTTTACATTGGTGCCTTCGCTGATGTCTTACAATATAATTTTTATATATTGACTTATAATCACATTCGGAGCATTTAAACATTTTTTTCGTTAAACAAACTATAAACTAATTTTATAATTAGTATACATGTGTACAAGAAATTACAATATGAAATTTATAACGTAAAATTTATAGGCAATTAAAAACTTAGTTACAGATGTAAATTAGTTTTACTCAAAATTAGCTAGCTAAACATTTAACGTTATATCTAGAATCGTCGACTTGGAACTACAACTATCCACTAGTTCTCGCCATCAGTTCGAAAATTGAAGCTTTTAATGTCCTCGTGTAACTACAACGAAAGCACTTATTTGCATAGGTAGCCAAATTTTCATACTGGTCTTATAATCACATTTAGTACATTTCAACCGTTTTCCAGTCATCTGAACATATTCATGAAGTTTAAGACTATTTTCATCACACTCCATAATCACACTCCAAATATTCATATGATTTTTTCCCTATATGGATGATAAATACATGTCTTTTTAAATTGCTTGAATATACTGATTCATAGTCACATATTGACCATTTTTAAGGGTTTTCATTGTTATGTTTGCGTAGATGATAAACCGTGTTAATTTTCTGACATGCTCGATAATCGCATTCTGTTGGTGTCTAATTATAGTGGTTCAATTCGTAGTCTTAAACTCGCATACGGAGCAGCTGTACAGTTCAATCACTCTACTCGTGTGCGCTTCCAATAGATCTTTCCCAGTGGCATCATAATTACAATGATTACTCTACTACATGAGTAAGTTGATTGTTGTGCTGTTTTATACATTTGATCGGTTTTTCAGTCATATGAATATTTACATTAACTTTAAGACTATTTTATTCACTTGTCTTATAATAACACTTCAGACATTAATATGTTTTTTAAATAACTTTTTAAATGACGTGAATTTACTGATTGATATTCGCATATGGAACATTTTCAAGGTTTTTCATTGTTGTGTTTGCATAGATGATAAAACAAATTAATTTTCTGACATGCTCCATAATTGCATTCAGTATATTTAAATGGTTTTTCTCCAGAATGAATTCGTTGGTGTCTAACCAAAGTGATTCTATTCATTAGACTCGCATACATAACAGATGTACGCTTTGATTCCTCTATGAACATTCGTGTGCGCTTCCAATAGATCTTTCCAGGTGGTTCATAATTACAATGATTGCTCCTAAATGGTGTCTCTTCTGTATGAATAAGTTGATTGGTGTGCTGTTTTATAACCACATTTGCTACATTTGAACGGTTTTTCAGTAATATAAATATCTACATGAAGTTTAAGACTATTTTTATCACCTGTCTTATAATCACACTCCAAACATTTATATAATTTTTTTAATGACTTTTTAAATGATTTGAGCTTACGTATTCATAGTCGCATATGGAATATTTATTTTCGCATAAGTTTTTTCATTGTTATGTTTGCGTAGGTGATAAACCAAATTAATTTCCTGACATGCTCGATAATCGCATTCTGTACATTTAAATGGTTTTTCTCCCGAATGAATTCTTTGGCGTCTAACCAAAGTGATTCTCTTCGTAGCCTTAAACTCGCATATGGAAAAACTTTACGGTTTCATCCCTCTATAACCATTTGTGTGCGCTTCCAGTAGATCTTTCCCGGTGCTGTCATAATTACAATGATTACTCCTAAATGGTTTCTCTTCTGTATGAATAAGTTGATTGTTGTGCTGTTTTATAACCACATTTGCTACAAGAACGGTTTCTCAGTCATATGAATATATACATGAAGTTTACAATCATTGTTATCACCCGCCTTATCACACTCCAAATATTTATTTGATTTTTTCCCTATACTGAAGATAAATACATGTCTTTTTAAATTGCTTGAATATACTGATTCATAGTCGCATATTGAACATTTATCAGGGTTTTCATTGTTATGTTTGCGTAGATGATAAACCGTGTTAATTTTCTGATATGCTCGATAATCGCATTCTGTACATTTAAATGGTTTTTCTCCCAAATGAATTTGTTGCTGTCTAAACAAAGTGGTTCCATTCGTAGCCTTAAACTCGCATACGGAACAGCTGTATGGTTTCATCCTTCTATAATCATTTGTAAGCGATTCCAGTAGCTCTTTCCCAGTGGTTTCATAATTACAATGATTACTCTTAAATAGTTTCTCTTTTGTATGAATAAATTGGTTGTTGTGCCGTTACATAACCACATTTACTACACTTGAACGGTTTTTTAGTCATATAAATATTTACCAGACGTTTATTACTATTTTATTCACTTGCCTTATAAACACACTCCAAACCTTTACATGATTTTTTAAATCATTTTTAAATGACTCTTTAAATGACTTGATTTTTGTGATTTATAGTCGCATGTGGAATATTTATAAGGTTTTTCATTGTTATATTTGCGCCGATGATAAACCAAATTAATTTTCAGACATGCTCCATAGTCGCATTCTGTATATTTAAATGGTTTTTTCTCCGGAATGAATTGGTTGGTGTCTAACCAAAGTGATTCTATTCGTTAAACTCGCATACATAACAGCTGTACGCTTTGATCCCTCTATGAGCATTCGTGTGCGCTTCCAGTAGATCTTTCCCGGTGATTTCATAATTACAATGATTACTCTTAAATGGTTTCCCTTCTGTATGAATAAGTTGATTGCTGTGCTGTTACATAACCACATTTACTACATTTGAATGGTTTTTTAGTCATATAAATATTTACAAGAAGTTTAAGACTATTTTATTCACTTTCCTTATAAGCACACTCCAAACCTTATATGATTTTTTAAATGACTTGAATTTACTAATTTATAGTCGCATGTGGAACATTTATAAGAATTTTCATTGTTATGTTTGCGCAGATGATAAAGCAAATTAATTTTCTGACATGCTCCATAGTCGCATTCTGTACATTTAAATGGTTTTTCTCCCGAATGAATTTCAACATTCCAATATTAACACTATCTTCAAATTTTGTAACAATTCTACCCATTCTAAAATTTTAACATATTTTAAACATATATGTTGCACCTTATGTTTGAAATATTGATGTGCTCTGAAATCTAGATTGATTGTATATAGGTCTAAAGATAATAAGCTGATTAAGAGTTGATATTTTGTACTGATTACAGCAATAAATTCTTCTAGTATTCATTATTGTTTATTTATAATTTATTAAACTATCATGGTGCATAGTTTTCCTATTAATAGTCATTTTTAACAACATTTTATTTAAACTAAGCAGTGTGATTAGCTCGTATCATGTTTACTAATAAATTTTGTGTAACTTAGTTTTAGGGCACGTACGCATTTGTTTAATTTTTAAAACATAGTTACAGTTGATCTTATGTGAGCAACGACTCAACACAACTGTTTTATTACATTTGCCCAGGCTTGGCTTAAATGGACTTTGCCTTACCAGGAAAGAACTTTCTTCGGCATCTTGTAAAGTTTTTTTAAAATGCTAAATCTGTACTATTACAGGATAGCAACATCGGTACATTGAACTGTGACAACAGCCCACATATCAGTGATTTGTGGGCCCATATCAGCGATAATTTCAGTCTTCATGTTAAATTTAACATTTTTAAGTTATTCATGGCATTAAAAAAATTCTATTTTCTTCGTTCATGCTATTGCAATCATAAAATTCTTTACTTGGCAGAACAGCAATATAATTTTCGTTTTGTATTGTGTTGAATAAATGCGGAAAGTAACCTTTTTTGAATTCATCTGGCAGATGGAATGCTTTAAGTTGTTTCGATAAAGCCACTGGGAAGTATTTAGCGAGTCAATAAACTTTGCATTGTACAATTCCATTAACAAGGTCTTGGTTCCACGAATAATCATCTGTGGTTTTATATCTGTTTCTTCCATGACATATTGTAATAAGAACCTTCTTGATCATTATGTGCAATAACAACTTGTTTAAACAGTCTTCGCATTTTCAAGATGTAGTACACGAAGCGTTCAACACATTTATCTGTCAATAGCGTTTGAAGTCTGACTCCGCATTTCAGACAAAAGCTTTACATTTTCAGAGATTTCAATGCATTTATCATATCTCTGGACAAAAATACAAAGACTTGGTTTATATATTCTTGCATTTTCACTAATCGATTCTTTTTGTTTGCTCTCCAAATCATAGAAACCAAACATTGTATTGATCAATTCCGCGAAGCATGATCAATTGGCATAAAACATAAATGGTCTTCTTGTTGTGCTTTTTTTACAGATTTTACACGAATCTCATTACATATATGCTTCTTTCCGGTTTCGTATGTTTTGAAACATTTTTTACAGTGCTTATTATGGTCACAAAACGTTCTGCTTTTAGATGACGAACTCTTATGATTTTCAAAACAACTAGCACTCCGAAATTTTGTATTGCATTCATCACAATGATTATCATCTTCAGGTTTACATGGCGGCGATCATTGACAGCATTAAAATGTATCCCAGCACCTGTGTTTATCCTTTACATTGAATGGTACATGACAATGATCATAATAATAGGTGCAGCAGAAGGCAGACATTAATGATGTAATGCAACCGGACCATTAAACATAACATCCCGACCTTTACTTCCATAATTATATACCATAATCTTGTAATAATTTAGATGTAGCTGGACTAGCAATAGTTCATTAATACCGGCGCCGCACTCTGGTATTGTTACATCTGCATCTTTCAGTAACTGCAGCGTTCTTTGTGTCTGTATGTTACCAACATCTTTTCGAAACTTTTGATTCGTATCTTTATTAGCATTCCAGAGCGCAACAACCAGAGCTCTATATAAACACATATTGTCTTTATTTGAAATAACCACAATACCCTGCGGCGCTAAGCACTCTTCCTAAAACGTATTACAATAAGTACTGAATCGTTTCTGTCCACGGCCTACAGGTATTCTAACCGATGTTACACCTAAACGAAACGTGTCGGTGTTTAGTCCTGTTGAATTACTTTGAAATATACTATAGTCTTATCAGTTGTTATAAAGGAAAAAAGATGACGTCATCTTTTTTCCAAGACTTTTATTATTGTGGAAACATGTTTGCTGATGAAATGGATGACTCAACTATTATCTTGCTAATTTGATGATAAGAAGCCGGTTTCGTTACTCCAGTTAATTCGTTCCATTCGACATGTTTTGTTCTTGTTTTGCAGTCTCATGCTTCGTTTCTATCTCTCTGCAACATACATTTTCTATCACACTCGCGCGCACCTAGAAGTACCTCGGCTCAGATCCGCTGCAGTCATTCTCAGCTCAAACGGGAACACGTGCACATCTAATTTAATCGCGTTTGTGGTTCCTTTAAGTATTGTACGGACTTCTGAACTGTAAATATCGGGTCGTTGTAGGCATATAAATCCCACAGGTTTTTCAAGCATGTCTATAAATTCCACCTCCAAGCTAGGTTTACTAACTGTACACTTTAAAGAGTACATGTACTTTTCTGGCAAGTAAAATTAAGTTCTCTTGCTATATAAAATATGTGTACATTTTTTTAAAAGAGAAGTACTCTTTTTGGGTTGGACCAAGTTGGCATCCCTACTCCTAGCACGAGTAAACGTCAAAGACTGCATTTTGCACTGATCTATGTTTAGCATATGGTGAGATACGTTCGCAGTAAAAAAACAGTAAGAAGCACGTATAGGAGTATAAGGGGAAGCCCCCGCCACACGTATAGCTAGAATACAGTGCAAGAAGAATACCTGCGCGCTGGACACATGACCCGTAGAACAACAATGAAAAAGAAATGTAGTAATTCTTTCACGTGTTGGTCATTATTAGGCAGCTAAACTGATTTTTTCAGTAACTCGGATTTATGAAAAACTCGAATTATCGACACTCTATTGTATTTTTAACCAAAAATGAAATACAAACAAAGAAAACACAACATGCCTGACGTAAAGTAACTAAGAAAACCAAATGTCCTTCCACCAGATGCTAAAATAAAAAATTCTGTGCTGCCAACTTAACAATGTAATAAGTCTGATTTTGTCCTAAGTAAGGGAGGGGTATGTCCTAAGTATGGCCACTTGACTACTGTTTTCTACTTGCACAAAACAAAGAAATTATATAAAAAGAAAAATGTTTAATTTTTATTGATATATA
>WYDF02029966.1:0-40657 GCA_009867245.2 Adranes taylori
ATTGGATTTTTATTTGACAGCTGTCAAATTCAATGCCAGTTCCGAAATAACGAAAAATACCGTTCCACGGAACGATTATTATTTTAGAACGAGTTAAGGCAAGGTCTCGATGGATGGATGGATAATCAGAACCCGCTATCTCTTACTACTTTTAATAAATTAGAAAATACCATCCGGATGTTTGAGAAGTAGAATACCTTTCCAAATAAACTTTCATAAAATAAATTACTGTTTATATAAACCTATAGAACGAGCTCTGAGACTAATTAATAATATGTACTTAAATTTAGATGAACCTCATAGCATATTTAATAGGCTCTGATCAGGTTATCAACTTTGCTATCCAACAAATTTAGTTATTAGTTAATTTGCTTTAGATTCATTCTTGTTAACGCTATTACTCCTGATATCGTTTAATCTTATTATTTCGATATTGCTACTTAATATTTAAATATTGATATTCTTAGTAACAAATTCATGTACAAAACAACATATTCCTCCTGATATTAATTATTTGAATGTATTCTTTCTTATTTTAATATATTGTAATGGGAAACCGTCAAATAAATAAATAAGCGATAAACAAGCGGGGCAAAGTACTCTGGAGATCTCAATGGAAAAATTCTCATGACATATCAATGCAAGAGTCTCATCAACTAGAGGAGGCAAGAGGCCAACATTGCTAGGGTTAAAGAAATGAGCAGTGGGATAAGTCTCAAGACGAATGGCCCAAACGTAATAAATAATTTCTTTAAAAAAGAGAAAAAATTAAAATGGTAAATGCGGTGTACGGATTTCATATTGAAAGGTGAGATCGATTACATAATCTACAAGAAGTAACACTCATTAGGATATAAACATAGTGAATGTAGGTAGTGATCATAGTAAAACTAATCATATAAACACCGAAAACAAACAGAGAAGATCAAATCAGAAAACAAATACGAAACGAGCAAACTAAATCTGAGAAGGCAATTGTTGAACACAATACAGGCATAGGCGCTATTCCAAAGTAACAAAGAAAACGAGGTCAATCTCACAGAAAACGAGTTAGAATGTGAACTTTATGGAGTACCTGGTTTTTAGATGCCCAAATTAATGAGCATTCAAACATCTTACTTGTAGTTAGAAAATATGCTTTTTGGGCACTTAAATATTTTAGACTATCGAAAAATACGATTGTGAAATTACACGATCTACATGTATTACAATGTACTATATCAACCAGTAAATAATTAAATAACAAAATTTGATTGACAATTATATGTCGATTTGAAAATTTCTGGTGATTTATTGTATTACATTTATATAAAATCTTAAGTAGTATTAAATATTCTATTTCAATATTTCAAAACATAATCAATAAACATGGCGGTAGAACCATCAAGAAAATCACTTAATTGTCCAAAATTACCTTGGGTTTGTAAATGATTGTAATACATAGTTGTTAAATAGCGTTTGTAAGCATTACTATTACAGATGATGGACTTTTTCAGTACACATCATGGAACTGTACCTAAATATCAGTTAAAATCAGCTTTTGCTAACGATCAAATGGAATACTTATGCAATCTAAATCACTTATCAAAGGTTCCTATAAAAATGTTGACGAGTTTTATATGTACTATAGGTATTATGGTTATTTTTCATGATATGACATGATATTGTTAATATTAGAGGGATATATTATAAATTATATTATATTCTGGAAGTTGTTGAAAGATAAAATATATCATTTTCCAAAATAACTCTAGCATTTAAAATCGCTAAACAATGTAATAGTTCAAATCTTCTTTTAAAATAACTACAGCCATATTGTCAGAAATTATTTAGAAACCCGTCGTTGCAATTTAGACACCAAATTTTTATATTAAATTATGAAATATATATGTATATCTTTGAACAGGTCCAAAAACCGAAACTGTACAATCTTTGGAAAAACTGATTGAGAACGGTATGCGAGTTGCACGGTTAAAGCTTGCTTTATATGATTATGACAAATGCCTAAAAGTTATTGGCAATATTCGAACAGCTACAGATAATTTCAGCAAGAAAATTGGTACAATGTTTCCATTAGCTATTGCAATAGATATCAGAGGACCAGAAATTCGAGTCGGAATGTTCAAGGATGTAGGTCTAATATAAACACCTTCATTATATGTACTTGTTTCCCATAACTTTTTGCGCAACAAAGTAAAAGTTTTAATTATTTCACAGAAGCCCATCTCATTTGTTAATTTAAAATTTAACAAAATAAAAATGCGCGCCATCCATGTTTTCTTTAATATGAAGCCAATGTAGATCCATGTTGCCATTTAGTTTATTCGCATAATTTATTAGTAGTCTGGTGGCATTAAAGTCGATTCGCTCACTGACATGCTTGAAAAAATTTATGTAAAGAACTTACTGGATATTGATTTTCATGTAAATAATATAGTACATTATATTTATATAAGTCATCCAAAGAAGAACTGCTGCTAGAAGAAGGAGCACTAGTAGATGTAACCAGCGATCCCTCCTATGAGGAATTAGTTACTGAAAATATGATATACATAGATTATCAGAATATAAATGCCGTAGAACCTGGAGACAAGTTGTTTATAAATAATGAAGTTACTCTGTCGGCAATCGCGATTGGTACATATTTTTTAGATATATAAAATTACTGTATTTGCTGGCGTAATTTGCGTAAGTTTCATTGCTAAAAACTCCACATGCGGGGTTTTTGTACTTAGAAAAAGTCAATACCTCATAAAGTTTGTTTAATAAAAATTTTAATATAATATTATGTAGGATATAATATCCTTGATTTGTACGAAACACACCATTCAATATTTAAAACATCAAATGTTTATGTTAAAATGATGATTAGAAATCTTATTGACACACTGAAAATGTTTTCATCTGAAGAAAGTTAGCTAGCCAGAGATCTTTCTTCAGGCTTCTCCCAAATAATGTCATCGTTTGTCATTATTTCGGCTTTTTGAAACTTTTGGCACTCATTTCAGATGAAATACAATTTCAAGTTCGCGGAGACATCTGGTTTTCAGGGTTTTACTATAGATTTTTATAAAGCTAAACGATTCATTGGCGAAAATATCCAGCGCTGTAGAATCGCGGTTATACTGCCAGGAATTACAGCCATATCAGTTTACTCTCTTTGAATAGACTGCTTGCTGAAGCACCATGTTTTTCTTCTTGATTCGTTCTCCACTCTATTCTTCACTATTTCTAGGTTTATCCACCTCGTTATTGGACCCTCACGTGGATAGCAGGTAGAAAGTTTTACCTTTGGAGGAGTCTTGTCTTTTAAAAAGCACATATGATTATAATTTTTCTCTATCTGCAGTTACTGGCAACATGACGGTGCATCTTTTGTTTTACGCTACAGTAGTTTCTATTGCCACTGACTGTATGCACTGTTTTTCTATAGAACTGTTTTTAACCATATCAAAGATGCAGGGTTGGATCGCCATTATTAATTTGTCAAAGTTCGTATAAATGTTCTATTGTCATTTTAATCACATATCTGTGAACATTAATCATCTTGTCCGTGAAATCGCGTGGTAATTTGTAGCGTACAGCAAAAGACCTCTTATTTCATAAATTGTCGGAGCTCGTCTAGACTAGCCTCCAAATGATTATCAGATATATTGCCACCTTGCGATTTTATACATTTGAAGTTGTAACATGCCAGTTATAACTACGCTGCGGCCATTCTGTAACTGTTTAAAATTTTAGTACTTCATTTTGTTTCTTCTATAAACGCGCATTGGAGTAGTAAAGTAGAATTGTTAAAAGGCATTTCTAGTCTTTTAGCAGGCTAGAATTGTTAAAAGGGAACTAAAATATATTTACCTTATTCAGGTAGCTTCAAGAAATTACGTACAAAATAAATCTAAGAAACTAAGAACACGTACAAAATATATTTTGTACGTGAAATACGCAATATAAAAAATTAAATTAAAATCATTCTTTAAAAATGGTGGTGGGCAAAATATCTGGGGTAGCAAATTACGCAAGCAACATGTTCTATCATGTTCATGCACTGTTTACTAAAACCAAAATATTTTTTCAAAAATTGTAATCTTCTAAAAACATCATAACAAAGTAAAAAAATTAAACATTCATTCGTGCGACATTTTTCATGTTTTAGTTGGAAGTATTGTCAAGTGTATTGTAGAAAGGGCTGGTAAATTGATAAGTAGAGGAAGTGTTTGTCTTGAATCGAGTATCATTGATGTAACTTCTGTAGCAGAGCGTGATCTACAATTTTGTGTTGATCAAAACATTGATATTATAATGGCTTCCGTAATAGATAATATGTCTTTGAATAATATAAAAGACGCTTTGGGTAAGTGCAGCAAGACAATTCAAGTTGTTCCAAAAGTTTAGCATAATAATAATTTACATATTCGTTATTAGAAACTAACTTTTCAGCAACTTGCAAAGGCTTCGTTTTTGAATTACGTTCAGACACATATCATCATTTATCAAAGAAATAAATTTATTTTTTTCTAAACTTTATCTTCAATGCCCACATATATACAGTCTAAGATTCAAGACACAATAATAACAGTAAAAACCATATCGAAAAATAGTCTACAGGAAAATCTTGATACATGCTTACAATATGCTAAGTTATGGTTCGCCCAAAATGAACTTTTAAATGAAGAGAAATGGACAAATGGGAGAAACCGGATGATCCCGAAAAATTTCTAGGCATTCAAATAAATTTTAGACAAACATGGAGATGACATGTTGATGAATTAAGCAAACACCTATCAAAAACAGCCTACGTTTTAAAAAGAATAGTGAAAATTGCAGGGAAGGAAGCAGGCAGGTATCATGTCTTACTAAGCAAATGTTTGAACCCAGAGTTAGATAAAGCATTGAAGTTTGGGGTCACACGGCATGTCTGAAAGACGTTTTCAAAAGAAAGTAGTTTGGAAGGACTATCAGGTACAAGCTCTTGTAGAGTATTTTAAAAACTTGTAAGTACTGACTGTTCCCGCAATATACGCGTTTAATGTTTCTTAGACGAGGCATAAATCTATATAATAAGTGTCCACACGAGTGGAAAAACTTAACGTGTAAACTATTTTGAAAACGATTGAAGCTGTATTGGTGGAATCACTTATAGAACAAGCTCCATACACCTTCGAAGAGATTGATTTTAGCCATATATAACATTATTCATTTTTACATTTAGTTTTGCATATATGTTATTTGTATCTTATATTTTGACTATGTATTTACATACGTAATAAACCTAATCTATTCAATGGTTTTTTCGTTCATGACTTGCAACACATAGAATGTATAGAAGCAATTTTAATTTTTTGATGTAGTAAAAGATTTGGGGTGGATTGCTTGCATGTCGAATTCTAATTATTATTCTTAGCGATGTGACACTTGAAACTAGGTACTCCGTAGAATATAACAATATCGCGGAATCTTCAGGAACCTATTTTCATACGCCTCATGTTTCTTTACCATAGAAGTCAGTGGTTCTCAAAAGCTTAATGAAGATATTCACTGGATTCAAAATTCTGTTTTGAAGATAATTTTCAGTCAGCACAGTTGGATGTCGCACAAAAAGAGTCTGATTGAAATTTCTATTGATAGCACATTGAAATCAGCTTTCATGAAAAAAACCTCTCATTAACTTTTGGTTGGACTTGGGCAGTGAATATGAACATTTTTCTGACCTGGCAATGAAGATTTTGTTGCATTTTCCATCCACTGTATTGGTGGAAACAGCTTTTTCATCCTACACTTTTATCAATGACAAATACAGAAACAAGTTGGATGCTGCCCCAGATATGAGACTGTATTTGGCTTCTTTCGAGCGAACTTCAAAAAACTGTGTATAGCAAAGCAAGCACAGGGCTCCCATTAATGTATAAGTAAAAGAACTGGCGAAAGTGTTTACAGTTCATTTACAAAAATCAACTTTTTTATACAACTAACAAAACTAATGAACAAGTTGAATTTTAAAACATTTTTAGTTAAAATGCATTTTCTATTAAGATTGCAGTGCTAAAATGTAATCACAAAAGATAGTTCTCATAGTATTTTAATTTGTGTTTATTGTGTTTATCATTGCTATAATCTAATCTAGACTATAATCTAATCTAGGGGTACAATTTATGAAAATAACTTGGTTAGGAGTACACAAATGAAATAAGGTTAAGAACCGCTGATATAAGTGATGTGTCCCGATAAATGGTAAAAAGAAACTTATTTCACTCATATTAGAACATTTCTCAGACACCCAAATCATCCAAAACAAAACACAAGAAAATTTGGACGACATAAATAATTGTCCATATCAATGGTTGATTCCTAACCCAAAATACCTCCAAATGTCAAGTTATATATTTACGTGTAAGGTTTTACTCATATTAAACATTGCAGAAAAAGACCGTGACATTCATATATAATAAAATTTTCATAGTATATGTCTACTAAAATAAATTGAATTTCCGAAAAGGAAGGAACATACGAGGAAAATTAAATATTCTTGTTCCTAAAGGCTTCTTTCGAATCAATACACATCTTCCCTTTGGAAAATCAAGATAAAACTATGATTGTGCATATTGAAAGTTATGTTAAGCTCACGCAATGTTTCGCTCTCAGATATATTTTAAAATGCCTTTTAATAGGCAACATAAAGTCTACGTATTCGAAATAAATATATTAGATTAGAAAACTATTAAGAATACATAAATACACTTACCCACTTTCTTTTTTAGCAATTACTGAACATAAAAAACTACATAACATTAAAGGAATTATACATAATGCATAAATATGTTGAGTTATGTTACCTAAGATAACACTACCTAAGTAAATGTAATTTTTAGGTGAAAAAGGTGCACCTATTAAGATTATAGCGAAGATAGAAAATTCCATTGCAATTCATAATTTAAATGATATTGTTGCAAATTCGGATGGTATAATGCTCGTTAGATCTGAATTGCGTAATGATATTCCAGTACAAAAATTATTTATTTTACAAAAAAAGATTGCAGCTATATGCAATAAGGTCTATATAAAATTATACGTAACTTACTTCTTTCTAAACAATTTTAAACTTTTAGGTTGGTAAACCTGTAATTATATCGCCTGGATTTAACGATGCAGATTCTGAATTGAAAATATCAGAAGCAATGGATCTAGCTAACATCATATTGGATGGTTATGATGGAATAGTATTTACCAAACAAACATCAATAAGTACTAACCCAATTGCTGTTCTACAAGCATACGCTGCAATTTGTAAAGAAGCGGAAGCAGCTGTTTTTACTAAAGAAATATTCAAACTACTTACACAAGAGGTACACCTTGCATGATTTAATACAATTTTCATACGTCCAATAAAACAAATTGAAGTTAACGAAGAGAAATAAACATAAGAGGAAAATTGAAAATACTTCCTAAAGGTTTATTTCGTCAATATACTATATACTAAATTCGTACTTTATTTGCATTTTACAGAATATATCTCCAGTAGAGCCACTTTATGCATTAGCAATCTCCGTAGTCGAAGCATCATTCAAATGTCAATCGGCAGCGATAATTTTAAATACAACTTCTGGTAGAACAGCTGAACTTATAGCAAAATATCGTCCTAGATGTCCGATTGTTGTAATATGCAGGTGCGACAGAGTCACCAGGCAGTTACAAATAGTTAGAGGAATTGATCCAATACATTACACAAGTCAGTTTTAGCAATATTTTTTTATAATAAAAATCACTAACATCCTTGCTGAAATAACTTTCAGAATACTTTTGTTATTTTAAATTGTATTAACCCTGAACGAACGAATGCTTATATTCGCGACAGTATATTTTATAATCATTACGAGCCGCTTCAAAAATTATGTGTACACGCCACTGATCTCAACATTTATTCAATTGAAAAAACAATTTATATGTCTCATACAACGTAAAATAATTTTTCCTGTAACTTTGCATATAAGCTATTATGTATATCGTATATCTTACATGTATCGGTTGCCATGGCGACAAGTTGCAAAATTTTAAGTTATTAAGAGTCATATCTTGGAAACGATAGGAGATCCATCATGATACATGATAAAATGATACCATCCATCATGTGTGGTATCATTTTAAATAGAATTACAAGCGCTACCAAAATGTAAAAAATATACAGGTGCCACTAAAAAGTTTTTGAAAAAAAAAATATTCCTCAAAATCGGTCAAGTATATTCAGTTGATCACACTAGCAAAATTGAGGTCCCTTAGACTTACATATAATCCCCAACTTTCATAGGAAACGAGATATTTAGGCTAGTGTCCTTTTTTTCAAGGTCAAATTACTCCGGTGCTAAGATGTGCGACTTTTTTAAACTCGCTTAATCCCTTAGATATTAAAGGATCTTTCGATACAAGAAATTTAGTCAAAATCCTTCGTCAAGTTTCTGAGAAAATGGACCGCAAAGTTTGCAAAAAAAACACCCGTATATGTTAAATAGTGATTTTAGAAAAAAATGTTTCAAACAAAATCGAAGGGCCTTTATGTAGCCTATACAATAAAGTTTATTTGAATGTTCTATCTTTTATTGTTCCTCAGATATTTCACAAACTTTGTTAAACTTCAAACATGGCAACACCACTTCCTATACAACTTGGCAACATGGGACTTTCTTTACTCGACGCATAATACAACGTACTATATGTGTGCAATATTTCAGCCTCCTAGTTTAAATACGAAATTTCTGAACAAAAAAAAAATGGCTCCTGTCCGCCAAATTGGATTAATAAAAAAACCGTTCTGCGGACTCATAGTCTACACCAGTCCATCAAATTTCATCCAGATCGGTCCCATATGGAAGGAGAAATTCTCGAACATACATCAGTACGTACACACATACGTGCATACATACGTACAGACACCGAAAAATCGACCACCGTACAAACAGACACCGAAAAATTTTTTTTATAAAAAACTTTTTATATAAAAAATTGTTCCTTATGACCACCTTATAAATTGTTCCATCATGAACGATTACACTGTACACACCGGTGAAAACCCTCTTAAATGCACAGCATGCAATTATATAGCCGGAAAAAGATCGAATTTAAACGAAAATATACTCAGTCACTAGAACGAGAAGTCATACAAATGCTCTGATTGTAATTATCCTTGTCAGAAAAGCACTGTGAAAAGAGTCTTAATTATGCCCGTTTCTTGTTCTATGTATAAAACACTTTAATTCCTAAAATACGGACGATCTGCTGAGAGTAATTTTAAAATAAATACTCGTTCGTTAAGGGTTAATATTCGTATTTAGCTGTTAGTAATGTAACATTGTTTCAGATCCGATGATAGCCAAATATAGCAAAGATGTAAAAACGCGCATTCAATTCGGTTTGACTTACGCAAAATGCAAAGGCTACGTAGCGGTGGGAGACACGGTCGTGTTAGTGACAGGCTATAGAGTCGGGAGAGGATTCCCAAACAGTTTAAATATTTTTTATGTGTCAGATATTGACACGCCTTCTGCGGACCAAGGAAAAATTCTATGGTGAATTTTAACAATGTGATATCATAATGTACATTTAAAATGATAAGAGGAGAATTAGAATAAAAATCTATATTTAGAATCTATATTTTAAATACTTACACTTAATTCAAACTTGTAAATAAAATCAGTAAGAAGTACTTTAATTGATAGATATGGATCCTTAATCAATAATATAGTTTGGATGAACAACTAAAAGAGGATCTTCATCTTCTTTCTGACCACTGCCTCTCAATCCAGTGTTTGACAAACTTATAATTACTTGATCCTATTTATAAATAAATAAAACAAATTTTAATTTATACTAAACTCATGATTGCTCCTAAATGCTCGTTAGGCTATAACTAATTGATAAGCTATTTTTAAACAAATTCCATTGATATTTTGAACTGAAATGCATACTTTGTATAATACTTACGTGATATATTAAACGATCAATGACTTTTTCAACCATTTCCTTCTTTTCAATAAGTTCATCTTCGGATTCAATTTGATCGGAAACTAAATTTAAATACCATTCGATTACATCACTTTTGCGTTTACCATCACTAGCCTCTGCAAAATAACGAAACATTTTGTTTTTTTTACGAGAAATAAATGCAAGCATTGTATATTCATATTTATAGTTTTCACTTGAAAGAAAAGTGCAACTACTCGTTTTGTTTTTTTTTTCGAAGATCATTTTTCCTCCAAAAGTATAATGACAAGTACGTGTATTTTCCGTAGGAATTGTTTAGAAAATTATGTCATTATATATTTCAAGAATGCATTTTTGAAGGAAGATACGCTTCGGTAAGCAAAGATTAGAAATGAGTGTTATTTAGTTTTTATTTTACTCCACTGCGGAAATAAAATAAAAACCACTTACCATCTTCACTCCTGGCTTCCTCCCGGCGTATATATAAAATAATCATATTACTCAGCGTTTTATACTGTTCGAAACTGAGCACCAAACGTTTCTTAGCCACTGGTTGTTCCTCTTGTTGCTGTTCTGGTTCTTGACTAGTCGAATCATTTAAATTTTGACGTTGATCTGCTTGACCCTGTGACGAATCAAGATCCTGGCGATCAGCTTCCATTTGATTTTCATCGAAATGAATATCAGGTTGCTCCACACGAATTATACTCTTATTCAAAAGACGATACGCTTCGGTGACATGTCGCGGTACCACCTATTTATATTAAAGCAATTTAATACATCCAATAGTACCTAATCATTGCTATATTGAATGAAACTTAAAACACACGAGACAATGATGTTAATTATATTGTTTAAAGAACAAAGACAATACATGCTTGTCAGAATTTAAATCAATCATGATTCATAAACTATAGCTCATTTTGTACATATGGTGTTTTGGGTCTGAGCACGACCTTAAATCATACAAATTGAAGATAGTGAACGACCTTCATGAATTACCACACTCGGCGACAAATTTCCGAATGAATATAAATTTAAAAAATACCTACATTAAGAAGAAAAATTTTAAATAACGATAAAGTAACAAATTAGACGAAGTATTTATTGTGTAGAAAAATTGTATTATAGAGATAAAACAATGTTTCAAAAAGCTTAAATATCGTTAAAAAAATTTATGGGCCTGCATTTAAAAACAAATCACAAAAATTTAAAGCGAAAAAATTTTTGTTTATGTAAAATAAGCACTGCGTAAATGTTACGCTTACAAATTATATAAAACTTACTTCATCGGATATTTCCATGCGAGCCATTGCTTCGGCTAACCGAATCATACTTTCCAATTGCCTGACAGTGATACGCCAAGTGGATCGACCTGTTGAAGTTGAATCACGCAAACGCAAATGATTATAGTGGCGTACAAAAAGCGATGCCGACTTCTCACTTATAATCGGTTTAAATTTACGTGCAAAAGAAACATATTGCAATACCTGTTGAATAAAATCAAAGTCCTGAAAATTACCTTGTGTAAATTTTAAATTTCGATTAAATGATAAATAAGCCTTTTTGCGTGGTCATCTTATTAAGCACATTATCAAATATAATCCAATACAAACTAATATACTTATATTACCATTTCTATATCTAAGTATTATGCAGACTTTAGCAAAAAAATATTCGAGAAAGTTTCGGGTAGCCTTTTGATTGATTGTCATATAAAATAAAATTTAATGGAATCAACGAAGAACTAATACTTACATTAAACTTCCTAAAACTCAAAATTTTGAGTGATAGCCAATAGTAACAAAGACAATGTTAACAGAAGAGTTCTACGAGGATCCGTGTTAGAAACCTCTCTATTCATTCTGTACTCTACAGCTTCCAAAAGACAACCAATGCAAAATTAGAGTCCTTACGAGAAATTAAGTTCTTTTGAATGTGGATTTGACCCTAAAAGATTTCCTCGAATACCTTTCTCAGTATGCAAATACGTGCTAATTTTATCTTTGAACGGCAGAATGATTATATTAAACTATAAGAGTACTCACACAGACAAAAATAAACAATGACCATTAACACGAAACGTGTAGTTCTCTACATCTGTAAACAATTCAAAAGTTTAGTACCATCTAACTAAATGGACAAACACTAACATCAAGAAATAAAATAGAAAAACACAAACACCACCTAAAATTATTCGCAGACATTGCATACAATAAGGAAATCATCAATGTAATAACACTAATGAATAAGGAATCGAGAAATGTATCATCATATGTTATCTATTACCATCCCCTCGCTCATATGTTATAAATAGTTTTAATGAAGAGCAGAATTTGATTAAGCTAAGGTTGAAAAAGTCAATTTCGGCAGGTAGAGTATTATAGAAACGTGCCACACGTGTAAGAGAACTATGGTACGCGTAGCTCGTGGAACAGTGTCACTCCATTAATAGAGCTTTGGCTCTAGTATGCCTCTGAGGTATTTTAAAGTAGATTTCGAAAAGAAGGGAGGAACTATTAACAATGCCATTTACAAGCTTATACAAAAAGCGCAAGTCAGCATGATTTCTTCTGACCGACAAACACGTCAAGTTCAGGGCATCGAGCATTAACACATCTTCCGTTTGCCTGAGGAAACCCAATTTATACTTCATAATGTCGGCCCTGTTCAATGACTAGATTTGAAATACCCTATGAGGAGACCACACTATTGAAGAACTTTCGATAATAGGTCTAACCAAAGACTTGTACAAATGATAAAATGTGAATGGGTTAAACATCTCTGCGAACGAGTAATAAACTCAACAATTTTCACTTTTATTTGTTATATTATAATAATAACTTTTATTTGTTATATTATAAATGTATTTAGTGAACTCGAAACGTTGATCAATCAAAATTCCCAAATTTTTTGACTTCAGACACTTCCTTTAATGCTGTGTTATACAATGTATATTTGGATATAATCATGTTTTTTTTTTTTTGTTAAATGATATTACAGCACATTTATCAGTGTTCAGGGGTAAACAATTAATGCGACACCAATAACAACTAAGAACGTCTGTCTTCCTGTAAACTATTTTGGTCACCGATTTTCTCCACCAGTTGAAAATATATTAAGGTCATCAGCGTACAAAAAGCACTCAGAGTTAGACAATATATCGACAAAGTCGTTGATGAACAAATTAAAGAATATAGGGTCACTGTGAGTAGCCGCTCCAACCCCGCTTGTAACCTTAATTGGGGGAGAAGCGAAATCGCCAACTTTCACATTAGTAATCTATTGTAGCAATCTTTGTAGTCATATAATTCAATATACAATAAAATGTGGTTTACTTTGTTCTTGAAGGTATTATTACCTAAAGTTCGTATTGATTCCAGCAGCGTATCGAACATCTTTATGGAGATGAACTCAGATTAATGCTTTTTTTGAAGCCGAACAGACGAGATACAGATTTTGTTATTTCGAGTACTGTTGTGATGAACATTACTTTGAATTCTACATCCTCTTTGCTTTCCTTTTATGTACAGGAGACATTGCAGTGTAAATAAGCACGTCAAAGTTAAAATGTCAAGCTTGTATAAAAAAGTTGTCCCGGAGTTCCGAAAATCCAGTCCACATAATATTCTTATAGCACGTTTCTGAAGTCGAAATATTCTGATAGCATCAGGTGAACTACCGCAGACTGTCACTTCATGTTATGATTGACTATATATATACGCAAAATATATGGCCAAGTCCATGGTAAAGTTGTCTTTGATTGTACATAACAAATATAATTTCAACATAGTCTATATGCGAGTACCATGTAAGATTGGGTTGTAGATAAACTCCTAAGAATTTCACATTGTCAAGCTTCTTTCTCCAATGCCATATTTCATACGTACTGTCTCATTCTCATTCCGCATTGTAGGTTATTTACATGGAACCATGTTTTTGACGAGAGTTCACTGACTCTGAGTCTTATTTAGAGTTTGATACGTACACTGTATCATCTGCATATAAGTAGCATTGAGCAGTTGTCATATTAATTGGCAGATCATTTATGAACAGAATAAATAGGAGTGTCCCCAAAACAGACTTCTGGGGGACTACAAATTTGATTTCTTTTTGACGTCGATAGCTTACCGCTTACACCCATTACTTGTTCTCTATCCATTAAGTATGATTCTAAGAGAACGAAAGAAGGGCCCCTTATTCCACACTATTCAAGTTTCTGTACCAGCTTCTTGTGTGCTATCAAATCAAACGCTTTACTCAGTTCTACAAAGACTGCATAAAGCTCATTCTTCTTTTCGAAAGAGACTCTAATATTTCAACCAAAGTGGTAATGGATTGATGGTTGATTTGCCTGGCATAATTCAAACTGATTAACATAGATTAGTTGTCCCGAATAACATAAAAGTCTCTCTTTTAGTGCTATTTCAAAGACTTTGGGATAATCGTGAATTATACCAACTTTGGCAGTTGGTATAATCGATACAGGCCTATAGCTCTCAGGCTAGTGTTTATCCTGTTTTTATACACATGTGTGACCTTTGCTAATTTCAATTCCTAGGAAGCACACCTTAACCGAAACATAAGTTAATTATGTAGGTCAATGCATTAGATATTTCCATAGAAATATATTTTATTGTGGCACTAGATATAAATGTTTGAACATTTCGAGTTGTTTAACCTTGTAATTATACTTTCAATTTCCAACATTGTTCCTGGATGAAAAAAAATGTCCTGCAATCAGTAAGTTCTCGTGTGGATATACTTAACACCATGATCTGATATATGATTTAAAACTTCCGAAAGATTTCCAATAAAATGATCTTCAAATTCGATAATTGTCTGCCACTTAGTCCCTGTGTAAGTCTTTAGCATTTTTCACATTTCAGCTGGCTTGTTAATTGACGAGTTGATTTTTTCCAATGCATAAATTGCCTTTGCAATCTGAATGTCATATTTATATTCAGCTGAGCATTTTTAAGCGCAGTTTTTACATTAGCATCACCATTGCATGTAAAGATGGTTCTCAGCATATCAATATGTTTCTTCAGCTGCATTAGATCAGAGGTATACCATGGCTTGAAAGGTGCTTTCCTTTTACGAGGCCTCATTTTTATTGGTATATTATCATTATATTGCAACAAGATCTCATGAAATTGAGAGTAAGCTTTTTCTGCTTCATCGCAAGATGTCGCCAAATGTACTATTGCTAGTGATGCTTTTGGCCAGTCCAGACTGCGTAGTTAGTCTACCATGTATTCAGAAGGTTCTTGATTTTTCGATAAGTTGATATACGTGTTAATTATTTCCATTTAATTATTATGTCATAGTGATCCGACAGATGTGGTTCTACTACCATGCAGTTATAAACTTATACATATAATCAATTAATAGTTGTCCCTTTGGTGTAACTTTATGCAGGTTGAAATTAAAGTCGTCAGCTATTAAAGAAATGCATTTTGAGTTATCTGCTTTTTCAATAACTTAACTAATTTAATTTGTTATTAATTTATTTGGAAATATATCACAGATTCATAAGTTAGCATTTGTTAGTATTAGTATTTTTATTGCAGCGTAGGCGACAGAGTTGATGAGAGCTGCAATATTCTTTTAATCACGCACTATATACAGTCTAGTCAGTTCTTAAACTTGTTTTTCAATGTGGCACTAACAACGTCTTCTGGCAAGGAGTTCCATTGTGTTACTATTCTGTAGGTGATAGTGTTCCCTTGGATTGCGCCGACAGAGGAGTTCAGTTATTAGTTTGAGGGTGAGGATGAGGCCACGCAAGTTTGTGTTCCTCCTGAATATGTACTCTAAGTTACAGCTATAGTAACCGTTTAATATCTTATAGGTCCCGATCAAGTCTCCGTAAGTTCTTCGTTCTATTAGGGACGGAAGTTTCAGGAACGCTAATCTCTCTTCGTATGATAGATTCCTAATCTCAGCTGGTAGTTTGGTTGCTCTTCTCTGTTATAAACTTTCTTCTCCAGATTTATAGGGTACATCTAATGTAATGTTTTGCAAAGTCTTCCACTCATGTTGTCTTTTTTTGGTTATTTTCTATTCTACTTCTATTCTATTCTACTATTCTATTCTGGTTTAAATAATCACCTTTTATCTTGATGCTTCTATCTGATTCTGCCTTTATATCTGACTCGTTTCTTTGTTCGTACTTAAATTGAGATCTCTCATTATGAGCACATATTTGGGCTACTTTAATATGATCTTTTGTATTTGATCAGAGTTCTTCAATTCGTGGTCTGTTATGGATATCTGATTTTTAATCTGATCATTCAAATATCAGTCAAATATGGACGTTATATTTGAATGACCAAGAGTATGTGTTCTATTAATATAATGTATGCCATGCTTTATAAAACGTACGTAAAGCATATTTTTGAATAAGAGTCCATGTGTAATGTCTATTAGAAGATCTAGGACGCGCCATATGCAACTAGAAAATAGGTATAGTAGCGTCGATCTAGTGCACACGAATGCAAGCGGTCTCGTTTTCGGGGCGACGTTTTCGAGACGTAAAAGATATGTTTTGAACACTATTTCTGCAACCTTGACATCGTCGCGTGTTGCATGATTACAACATATCTGCAAGGAAACAGAATCAAGCTCTAGGGAGAAAGATGCAAAAATTAAGAAAGAATTGCATTTCAAACTAAATAGGTAACAAGCTGATTAGCAAATTACTGCTTCCTGTTGTGATCTTTAGAATAAGAAAAAAGGTAATTTATACTAACAAACTAACTAGCAGACAAAGACTGTACGTAAGTATATCTGCAGACAAAATTGGCACTTTAATAGAAAGACAATATTACCTACGCAACCTTCCCAACTGTAGGAAAATTGTTTTTTTTAGATAGCCTTGGATAACAAAGAAATTGTTTTTGATACAAATCTTTAGCATGAATACAAACCTCTTCTTTTGAATAGATTTGTCCATCACACTCTTCTATATTGCTATGAAGATCAACAATTTTTCTAGCGATAGCGTAATCTATGACTTCGCTGCACTCATCAACAAGAATAAAGAACAGATCGAAACGAGACATTATAGGAGCGGAGAGTTCTATATTTTGTTGTAAAGATTTTGCTCTATCGTATCGTCCACCTAAAAGAAAAAAAAAGTAATTTTCTGGATCAACAATTCCCACTGAATATTTTAAATTTTAATGTAGTGATAAAACTGATAAAAGATAGACCTTTTGGATTAGCTGCAGCCAATATCGATGTCCTCGCGTTTAAAGTTGCTCTAACACCAGCCTTTGCCAGTGAAATGGTTTGTTGTTCCATAGCTTCGTGGATAGCGACTTGATCGCGCAAGTCCATCTTATCAAATTCGTCTATACAACATACTCCATTGTCGGCCAACATTAGAGCACCTGTTCATAGTTTTTAATTTGTTTATGTGTACTAATTTTAAGTTAAAGCTTTAGAAAGAATATGGTGCTCGATATAAAAATGGTAAAATAAGATGAAATATAGGATTAACATGTTACATGGAACAAGTTTTATATGAAAAACAACAAGGCATAATGAAATCATTTTGAAGCAAAGAATTGGAACCATATTAGTTTTTTAAATTAATTGCGTGCAGTAGTGAATAAGAAATTTAGTACATCGCGTTCATATATGTAAAAAATACGCTTAAATTCTACATAATAAAATCCACACCTGCTTCAATTACAAAATCACCAGACTCTTCATCTCTTACAACGGCAGCAGTCAGACCTGCTGCTGATGAGGCTTTTCCCGAAGTGTAGACGGCTCGTGGCCAAAACTCCGCAACCTGTTTCAAGAATTGACTTTTTGCTGTACTAGGATCACCCACAATGCAACAATTGATGTCACCACGTAGCGATGTCCCTTCCACTGTAGTTTTAGGAACACCACCAAATAATAATAAAAGAATACCTCGCTTCACTTCATCATTACCATGAATGCTCGGGAATAAGCTGTTTATTAAGTTGTTATACAAATTCCTAAAAACAAATACGCTACTTAAAAATTTTTAAATTATAATAGATCTAACCAGTGGCGTATGTAGAGTGGAGGAGAGGGGGGGCTCTCGAAAAGTCAATAATTTTAAACTCTGCAAGAAATGAATGAAATGCTAAATACGCCGCTAGGTCTAACTCTTATAAATGCAGTTATAAAACATTTTACATGTAATGAAATGTGTTAATATGTAGGTCAGTTATTCAAATTGTAAGCATAAAAGTTTACTCTATGATTTAAAATCTCATTATAAAAGCCTCAATTAATACATATAATATTTTTTTTCACGTTATTTTTCAATATAATAAAAAATAGATTGAAATTTTATTTAAAAATAACTTACTTGTCATGGCTCATTTCGTACATATGTTGCCATTCGGCATCAGTCATTTGCTTTTTCATCATTTCGGGTGTAATTTCCTCCACGGGCATATCCGGAACACCCCCGAATCTGGCATTTGTAGCTTGAACACTACATGCCAAGAAAGCCATACGATAATGCAAATCTCTTATGCCCAAAGCCTATTAATATATGTATGTACATTATTTTTAAATCATCAAAAAATTATTTCATTTACAGTATTTAATGAGTTAAATTAAATTAACTGAAAAAGTAACACTAACTAAAGGTAAAGATTAAATTGGAGTAAAGCAAAAAAATAACCTAAAATATAACTACCAAATTAGAGTAAAATACGAATTTAAAGCATTTGAAATGAATTTTTGGTCCGTGTAACAAATATTACAATCAATGTGGAAATCACGATTTAATTAAAAAATAAATACCTTAAGACCTCTAACACCTTCAGTCTCACTCTGATCTCCCATTTTATGTCTAGAACTAGCCTGCGCCTTGGCACCCGGTAACGATAACGAACCAACATCGGGTACAACAATAAGTGTACCGGTAAAATCATAGCGGTCTCCAGCTTGTACAGTTTCAACCAATTCAGCGCGCAATACAACTTCAACACTGCGCGGTATTGCGCCACGGGGTAATTCTGCTTGCGTTTCTTGAATTCGAATCTAATTACATTTAAATTCAACGTTAAAAAAACATGGAACATTACAAGTTAAAAGATATGATTAAACTAAAGTCAGCTACTTTTTTCTGCATCTTATTTAGGAACGCAGAATTAAAAAGTCAAATTTGATATATATTTTGTTATGTAGTAGTTTTGCTAACCCCTAAAGTAAAAGAGATATAGAATTTTTATACAATAAAGTCAATTAATACATAAAAATTCTCTATTTGTACAATGGACGTCACACGGAACAAAAAATTTGCAGAAATCGGAATAAGATACCTAGTTAGAATGCCATTTCAATTATTCATGCAAACCTCTGTTTTACTCTTACGCTAATACTTCTATTTTCAAAAATAGCGTAAAATGTTAAAGAAACTTTTAGTTCAAAAGATAACTGGCATACAAAACACCAAGTTTATTGTTTCAGAAATTAATGTCTAGATTCTTTGTCAGTCTGAATTGTCCTTAAACCCCAACCCCTATGAAAATTCACGTAACCTACGCCCGTCAAAAATAATCATCATTTTTCCACATCGTATAAGGAAATGCGAACCTTTTGCTTATTCTACTACTCATAGAATATCATCAGTTAATACAGGAGTAATAACACCAGTCACTAGGAAATCATTCAGGGCTATCTTGTGTAGATGCAGACCAGATGCGTTTAAATAAAAGATTTTATTTCAACGCTTCCGATAAAAAGTTTCCGTTATATCAATAGAACTTTTTTCATAAAAATATGTCAATAGGTGAACCTATTGTTAAATATTTAGACCATAATTCTGCTAGATATTTCAGAGCAGGAAGCGAAGCGGGTCAGGTACATACAAAAATTGGATGATTAGTAGTTTCGCTGGTTATTGTTAAGTTTTCGATGTGCACTGTGTAAGAAACAATGTGAAACGGTGTCTGTCAAAAGCGTACCACTTGAGAGGTATCGGCGTTTTAAATTTTTTACCAGAACCATTAAAACACTTTCTTAGAGAAATAATTTTCAACTTATGCATTGATGATCTATGCATAATGCTTCAGCAAGGCCAATTACAATTATGTTGAGACCTTACAAGAAGTACTTTTGGAATTAAAAAGATTGAGAATCACTAATCTACCGTACGCACATCCTATCGTATCGCTGTACGGCAAATGTGTGCTTTACTTTGCACAACCACATACGATTTCAACTATTTACATACATCTAATTCAAAGTGTTTTTGAATTTTTTCATAGGTATTTAAAGAAATTCATTGTAAGAATGATTAAACAGTAGAGTGGCTGCTTAATTTATTAATGACGCCATTCGCGTTAAAACCAAGACTTGCCCAATACTATCAAAATTCGTACAAAAGAAGCTTTGATATTAAGTACTTATATTATTATTACCTTTTGGAAATCAACAAACGTAGACTTATCCACATCCAACATAAATCTTTTTCTGTTACTGCAAACTGGATTCCTACATATCGTAGGATTCGTATATTTAAACTGCTGCTCAACATTCTTCACAACAGTCTGACAGTCTAAACAAACAAATGTCCCAAAAACTAGTTCGGGATGAACAGGATGCGTTCTTATAACTTGTCCCGAGATTCTTATCAAAGTACCGATCTTTTCCGTCTTTACTTCGCGAACTTTATGTCGAGTGGGAACATCTATAAAACTAATGTAACATTCCTTGACCTTTTTAGAATCGCTATGGTCTGTTACAAAATTTGCTACCGCATTACATAGGTACGGAAATATGCGGTAAAACTCTTCGATTATTGTTGTCGCAAGATTTTGATTATACCGTTCAACATCTTCAAAACTAACTTCAAGTATACTGCGCTCTTGATTTAAAAGTTCTCTGGCAGGTTCTAAATATTTAGTTTCACCATCTTCTTTAAATCTGTAAAGCAAATGTTACGGTATATGTAGTTAAATTGATGGGTTATATTAATTGACTATAAGTAGGATGAACGATAGACAACACTATTTAAATGGATGAAATTGAGGATGAGTGCTACAAAATATTGACCTAAAGCATACAGTAGCTGAAAAGTAAGAGGGGAAAACTCAGATTAAATGCTTTCTGATATGAATGATGTCTAGGCTCCGCATACAGAAGTGAAATGTTTCAAAAGTGAACATTTTTATAGAATTAATATATATATCAGGACGGAATAAACGCATAGAATATTAAGAAATTAGGCTGAAAGAGGTTTGTGGAACATTTCGGGAGAAACCAAACTTAGATAGAATGGAACAGGTTCACAATAGGTACAGACCCAGATTCGATACACAGACAATACAACATAAAAACCCAGAGGTACTTTCGCTGGATCGAAAATCTGTCCGAATAAACAGCTACGCGGGACCGACAATAAATGTTCTCGATACGCTAATGAGGAGTAGAGTAATAGATACTTAATGATTCAAATGGAGAAAACGATTGATGTGTTGCATATATAAAGAATATAAGTTAGGAGCTGTGTGTACCTTGGACGGAAAAGAGCAAAATGGAAGACTACAAATATAATGGTTCTGTAGATTATTTGGTTTGTTTTTCTATTAGTCATAAAGAATATGTTCTTCATAGATATCTTTGATATTTTATAATAAAGCATATATATTTCTGTTAATTTATATTGGATTTCTTACTCTTCAAGAAAATCCTGAAAAAGTTTTTGACACCTAGCCCCAACTTCATCTTTAACTTGTACTTGAGGCGCGTTCTGTACATCCATTCTTAATCAAAAGACTGAAACGTAATAATAAACTAGATTCATGTAAAAATTACACCGAAATTCAAAAAATCCAGATCGAGATAAACTAATTAATTTACAAACATGTTCCCTCCTTTTTTTATAACCTTAAAATAGAGTCACTACCAGTCAAGTCACTTGATGATTGGGTGACGTCACCAGTACTGACTGACTAGACGTGTCCATTAAGGTTGCCATATATTACTATTTTACAGGATACTTTCGAATTAACTTTAAAAGGACTTTTAAACTCTTTTTTACAGGAAATTATTTAGTGGAGTTTATTGTGCACATTATGGCGTAATTCTTTGATTAGTTTCTGCTTATTTATCTGCAATCTGTATTTCTGTCTTGTTAATATTTGTAATATTACGTGGAGGACTTGATTTCTTTGATGAACAGTATACATAATTAGAAAAGAGTAATTGAAAGTTCAAGCTTTACACTGTACTACTTTGTAAGCTATTAACCTCGTTGTATATTCTAATACATTTAAAATATAAAATAACTAAAATAATTAATGAAAGTCTGGAAACAAGGAAACAGCAAGACAAACTAAAATTTTCTGTTGTAACACCAATACAAAAAACAAAACAAAGTAGATATAGGAAGTTTTAGATCAATTTTGCTATCATCAACGGTATCTAAAATATACGAAATAGCTCAAATATACAAAATGCGAGAAACCGACTAATGATGTATCTAAATAAACAAAAAATAAGTAACACACGGCAGAAAACAGATACCTATACAGCGGTTACTATCAGAAAACTCTGATTGCAACAATGAAACAGTAGGAGTCTTCTTGGATCTCCAAAAAGCATTTGACACTGTTGATCACACAATATTGCAAAAATAATTACACACAGTCAAAATTGGAAATTAAAATGTGGACTAGCAGAAATAGCATATGGGGAATCACAGAATAGTATTCTCGGACCCACAATGTTTATCGTTACATAATAATGATCTATTGAGGTTGAGGCATAACGAGACTCAGATGTTGTTACACAAATAATTCTGCTATTCTCTATAACGCAGCGACACAATTACAGACACAAAGGAAAATGATGTAGGGTTTGTAGGGAAAAAGTAATTGGTTAAAATCTCTTTTAAAATGTGGTGCTTGACGGAAAAGTATTGAAAAAAGTCAGCACAATTAAATACCTTGAATTAAGAATAAACGAAAAACTATGTTGGAAGGATCACAAATGTTTGTCAATAAGTAAGTTTCTATATCGGTGTGATGTACGGTCTAAGAATATATTTTAATAATGAGCTGCTAAAAATATATACTATGCTCAACTAATTTAGAGACTGCAAAATAAGGCCACTAGAAACATATATAAATTACAGTATAAAACTCCTACAATAGAAATATTTACAGAAACAAGCATTCTCGCGTTAAACAAAACACATAGATATGAACTAGCACGTTTAATCTACAAAATAATCAATAAACATATAAATGTGAATATAGAGTACACTATTAATAACGAAATTCATCACAATGAAACAAGAAGCAAAGATTAAATCATCATAGAATTTAATAGTACCGAAGACATCACGAGGAATGGGATATGAGAATTTAATACTACCACACGCCATAAAACATATCACATCAACAGGATTAAAAAAATTAGCTAAAAGATATTGTCTTTCAAAAATTTAACGAATTAAAGATTTAACAACATATTAATGTTATAATACTTATTTTTTATTTATTGTCCGTGTAATTAAGTATTTCTGTATTAGTTCTATTATTATTGTTACTTTTGTATTAGTATTCTTACAAAAGTTTTCATGTTATTTTTGTATTAATATTGTACTTTTGTGTTGTATTGTTATTGTACTTATGATTGATAAAGAATTATTATTTATATTGGATAAGTAAGATTAATTGTAAGCTTTTTGGACAAAATGTTCCTTTTTTATGCTATAATAATATGTTTAGTTAAGGATAGGCATAATATATGAGATGCGAAGTTGTATTGTTATTGTACTTATGATTGATAAAGAATTATTATTTATATTGGATAAGTAAGATTAATTGTAAGCTTTTTGGACAAAATGTTCCTTTTTTATGCTATAATAATATGTTTAGTTAAGGATAGGCATAATATATGAGATGCGAAATATATGAGATGTATTTCGCATGTTTATATAAATAAATAGAAAGATAATCAATAGATGTTAATAGATTTATCGTAACGTTAAATGTATTTAAACGTTATTAAATGGGAGGGTAAATGATGTTCTTTAAAAAAGTGCAACAACTTCCGCCCTTATCTTCTTTGGATATTGGATTAAAGTATTGAATACAGTGAACTGCAGAACCACGTAAGTAATTTTTTTTTTTTTTTGGTTTACGTAGGAAGTGGAGAACCTTCTAAAGGCGAAGGATGCCCGATGCATCCAACAAGTGTGGGATTTGTACCCACTATACTCCACTCCATGTTGGGATTGTATATTGTTGGGAGATTGGTGAGTTTGTTTATCAGAACCACGAATGCAACGTAATATTTTCTAGTCGTTTTATAGTCCAGGCAAAGAGCGAAAACAGCTGTTTTTTTAGTACGTTTAGTGGTTCCCTCTACAGTCCATGTACAATACTACATCTGACATTTTTTTGCATTTGATTTAATTCTAAATTAATTCTAATATTCATTTTATTTTTTCTTCATATATTATTGGAATAATAATATCTGCGCATAATGAGAAGAAAATGCTTTTTGTGTGGTAATACACAAAAACCATTGTTTCAAATTCCTAGCAACATTAATGATAGAAATAAATGGTTGACATTTCTATGCGAATTCTTCGGTATTTTATTTAACAATAATTAATAAAGTAGGTATTAAATTCAATTAAGGATTACACAATTTTGTGTTCGAAACATTTCCATCCAAGTAGTTTTCTAATAGTTAAAAGAGTACAACTGAAACCTGGAACTATACCATCTTCATTTGTGAGGAAGAGCTATTTTGCTTTAATGTTATTGAGGTCAATTGTTGTACATAAATTTATAGAAAATATTTTTAGCAAACAATATTATTAACATTTTAAGTATTATTTTAGTTTAAATTTGGTACCCAATAAATGTATATAATTATTATTTTAGTTTATTTTTGACTAAATATGGGTTTAATAATATAATTATACATGCATTAGATAATATAAACATATACATGACGTATAAAAGCACAAGAATGAAATGTTTTGTGATGTAATCAACTGTAATTAAAATAAACTTCAGATTTAGTAAGTATATGTGCTGTAGAGGGCACAACCAAACGTCCCAAAACAGTTGTTTTCGGTCTTTGCCTTATCCAGATATACAGGAGGCATATATTAATTTAGTTGGCCATGGTTTATCGCTGCAACAATACTAATTGTACGTTCTAGCTAGCGAAAAAGTTTTGCAAGGACCAATGACGTTACATATTGGATTGCAAAATTGTCGCAAGTTGAACCGATTAAGTTTTTTGGCCTTTTCTTGCTGTAGTATATATAGCAATGAATAGGAAATAATAAACAAACGGATATATTTTAAAATTATTTTTATAAATCGATTGTACAGTGTTAAGTAACTAAATAAGTGTATTGTAACTTTATACCTGTCGTAAAAGAGACCTTGTGTACGGCAGGATTTTCTATTGAATATGTACAAGTGCTTGTGTACCCATGTAGACACCATACCTATGTACCCATGTAGGCACTCATACATAATATTGATGTACAATAATATACAATGTAAATCTTGCATAGTAATGTGACACTTTAACATTACGTAGTTAATAACATGAAGCGATTTTTACATGTTAAATATGGACTTAACATGTAAAAGTAAGATGAATGTAGACTAGTATTCACTTGGGGGCATTAATTATGTATTTGGAGTTGTTTATTCAGATTTTGGTTAGGATTTTTCCTATTATTAATTCTGAGTTCTGGATAATCCAGTTTTTCATTTGAGTTTTAATGTGGGTTTCGAGTGTTTATGTTGGAGGAGTGGTTGAGGCATGAGATTATATATTTTGGGAATATGGTACAGGAAATTGGATTGGGTGCTTGTTTTTTGAATCTAATGGTTGCGGCTTTGGAATTAACGTGTGCTCTTGTCTGGTATTTGTGATTAACGGGTGCTATTATGTTTTTGTGTTGTAAAGACAATTCTGTAAGATGTAGAGTTCTTTTACGTTTAGTGCTTGCATATATTTGTATAGTCGTAATGTTGGGAATGTGCGAGGTAGTTGTAGTATTGTCTTTATAATTCCTTTTTGAGCTAATATTATTTTGTTTAGGTATTTTGCACCTAAACTGCAGAAACACGTATTATTTGTTACTTGTTTTATAACCGAGGCGAAGACCGAAAATCGCTGTTTTTGGAGTACGTTTACTGGTTCCCTCTACAGCCCAAGTTATTCTAGAAAAGCGATATAGTGATATGTAGTTTTGTTTGAATTTAGCGAATCACACATTTGTTCTGTAAAATAAATGGCGACTTCAATCTATTTTGTAATTCATTCATTCATCAGTTGAGTTAATTAAAAAAATTGTGTTGCATTTCCTGTTCTAGGGAACTGATAAGAACGAAATAGATCTGAATCTGAACCTAAAATGACTTTATCCGAAAGTTTTGCAAATAAAATAGCGACAATATGTTATGCTAAATTTAATTCTTTAGGCAAACAAGGTAAATACTTAGATCGTTTTATTTTCAAATTGGGTTTTAAAAATATATCTTTCAAACATAGGAAAACCTAATGAAAATCAATGGACCTCTATGTCTTGTATTGTCCAAGAAAATGAATATGTTGAAGTAGGCAAATCTGATCTGATAGTAGTAGCGCTAGGGACAGGTTCGAAATGTATTGGGAGATCTGCGATGTCACCAAAAGGTGACGTTGTTAATGATTCACATTCTGAAGTGATATGTAGAAGAGCTTTCCTCTACTACCTGTATTTAAACTTGAAAAATAGCGACATTTTCTGTGCCTCAAATAAGAAATATATCCTCAAACGAGGTATAAAATTTCATTTTTTTACTACTCATGTCCTTTGTGGCGATGCAGCTATTTTTCCAAAAATGCGAGAGATGGAAATTGGAAATAGAATTACAATAGGGAATGAATCTCTAGAGGCACCTACGAAACGACAAAAAATCGAAACAGAGTTGCATAAAACTGGTGCTAAATGTCTATCTGCGGATGTTAAAAAAGATTCGAAAATAGATGGATTAAATTACCATGTGACGAGTGCTGTAAGAACGAAACCTGGGAAAGGTGATCCTACATTGTCAATGTCTTGTAGTGATAAGTTTGCAAGATGGATACATTTAGGTATCCAGGGAGCTTTATTAAGTATACTCATAGAAGAGCCTATAATTTTAAGCAGTTTTATTATTAGCGGAAACACTCCTTTCAATTCAGAATCTTTTGAAAGAGCAATTTTCACTAGAATTGAAATACAATGCAACAAACCATTGCTGTTGGTACAACAATCATCTATTTCGTTTAAATACGCTAAAGATGATAATAAACAACCAGCTCCAAGCAGCATTATTTATTCAAATGTACCTAATAAATCATTAGAAGTTGGTGTTGATGGCAAGAAACAAGGTATTACAAAGAAACATGTACATACGAAATCAGCTAGATTACAAATATGTAAAATTGAATTATTTCGTACATTTCTAGATGCTTTAAAAGACACAGATTATGTTTTTTACAACGGAGTAAAATCATTATTATATAGCGAAGTCAAATTAAGAGCCGAGAATTATCAAAATCATTTCAATCTTTTGAAAACAAAAGGATTCAAAATTTGGACCAAAAAAGATCAGTCATTATTAAATTTTATACTTGATTGATGCAAGCTACTTAATTCTTTAAAAATAGTTCAAATTTCATAATCCGGCAACGCAGGAAACACGTGTCACGATTAACCTTAAAATCAAATTTTAGAAATTAATATGTGTGCACTGCTTGGGTTTTTAAATTATTTTCAAAAGCAAGTTTGAAAATGAGTCGGGCAGCTATAAAGAAAAGAACTTCAAGGCAAAAGAAAGCGCATTGGAAAGCGTTGAATAGAGATGAGTTTGATAAATTAGGAGAAGTGATTGAGAAAGAACAAATACTAGGATAGTATGTGTAGCAGATTTTATAAATGAATGTATAAAATCAAAGTAATTTGATTATTTTAGCTGTACTTCGTTATTAAAAGATAGTGAATTGTACGTGATTGACAAGAAGTCAAGCATTCATCGTGATTTAGCGCCTAGAATTTTAAGACGCCTCAGAGGACCTAGAGAACATTCTTTATTGAAGCCTCATTCTAAATATCCAGGCTTTGAATACCTAAGGTGCGTACGATTAAAACAATGTATAAACTCAAAATTAATATGTTCAATATATTTATGTTTTTATTATACAAAGATAAAATATTCTGTAGTTATATTGTTGTAGTTGTAGCTTTATTTATTTAGTGATTTGACTATACACTTGACCTATTATACAGATTTCCTAAACTAACTTATAGTACTAAGAACTTTGAATCATGCTATTAATAATAATACTTTCAATTACTTAAACTATTTGCATTTAAAAACTATCTTTAACGTTTATACTGTCTTAAGTTAACTTATTATATTAAGACTTAAAAAATATTCCTATTAATAACGATACTCCCTAATTACTTAAAAAACTAGTTGCACGGAATTTTAATGTTTCCCATCTTACTTTAACTTATTGCAATAGGAACTTTACTAGGTTCATTTTAAAACTAGCATTGCTTTGGGTTACCCTCTTTGGCACTTTAAATTCGTGTTTCTAAACAGTGTTTCTTATTAAATTGTATGTACACATTTTCTATTGCATGCATATCATGTCCATGAAGCTCCTCATTCGCTACCATAAGCTATGACAGATACTTCGCTGTTTGCCCATTCCTATTTTTTTTTTACAAAAACCACTGCGTTTTTCCTTATTTGTTGCTGAACATTTAACCATTTTAAACTGCTTAGCATATTTTCAATTCTGGTGTATCCATTGGTTCGCAGTATTCATCTCATCGCCCTCTTCGTAGTTTCTTCAAATGCTGTTTTGTGGCCTTAAGTAGAATCGTACCGCAATAGTTATATCTACTCCTCACCATTGTATTATACAGCAGTATATATCATATCTTCCACTCTATTCCCTTTTCAATAAATCATTGTGTCATCTGCAAAGAGATGCATCTTACATTTCTTTATTACTTTCACCAAGACGTTAATATATAATATAAAATTATTTATATGTTAATGGTATCTGAACTATGGTATCTTCAATAGGAGTTCCTATTTGATTATCAATTTGTTTCAAAGTTCTTGAATGTTGTCTACAAAATATTCGTTTAATTTATTCACAATACTCTCCATGTTGTTCTCTACTATTCCGTTAATTTCCATTTCCATAAAGCCATTTGTTCTTTTCCCTCTGTAACTTCTCTTAACATGTTCCATAACTTTTCCGGATTTCCTTCTAGTTCTTGAACGAGTTTGTCATACTGACATATGTCATACTGCCACTAATTTCCATGGCCCCAATCCTCTTTACATTCGAAAAGTTTTATGTCTTCCCTCACATAGATTACAATTCCTTATGTCATTCTGTTCTCCAAATTACACCGTAATATTTTGTAACCATCCGCATAGATTTCATTGTCTCCGATTTCATTTGTTAGGCATAAACAAATTGGTTTTACAATGAATTATGTTTTAGAAAAAAGCCCAATCCACTGAATACGACGAAAGAAGAAAAATATAAAAAATGGCTCGATCGAAAAACGAAAAAAATCCGTGCAAACAAGCCAGATTCTAAGAATGAAGAAAAACAACTCCAAGAAAGTAACAAAATACTTATTACTCAATTGGACGACGCTTCCAAATTTAAAGAATCTGAAACAACGGTCCCGAACGTTACTCACAATAATGAAAATGAAAATATATTGAAAAGAAAAATGAAATTGAAATCCATAAAAACTTATAATCGAAAAGCTTACGAATGGGGCGAAAATAAAGCATGTGACGTTGATTTCTCAAAAGATCTATGGGGGACGCAAGATAAAGTTTTAGAAACAGTGAAAAATGATGAATGGTTAACTGAAAATAGTAAACTGCAGATTTTACAGACAACTTTTCAAAAACATCCGTCTGTAAAATGTCCAATTATATCGAAAGTGAAAAGTAAATTTGCACCTGTTGAAATTGCCCATCCCGGATCATCTTATAATCCTAGTAAAGATGATCACGATCAATTAATTGAGAAAATTGTATCGAAAGAATTGTTAATTAAGAAAAAAGAAGATAAAGTAGCTAGATCTGTTGCAGGTTTTACGAAAATGACGCCCAAACAAATTCAGGTGGGTTTTAAAATCTGCACACAGCGACCAGCGTAGACCGGCCAAGAACTGGTTTAAGTAACAGAAAAATTATACATGAGTCAGAACAGATAATTATATCTAATGTATATTTAATGATTAATGCGATAATTATTCTGATTCGGCCTCAAGGTATTTTGATTTTCTTAGAGAAACAGAAAAAGTCACTAATTTTATAGCCAGTCCACGCCAGTCACTGTGAGCGCGATCACTTTGTTAAATTTAAGTGATTTTTTATAGTTACTTTCTTGTCTTTCATACACATGCATATGTAGTGTCTATAGGTATATGAAAATTTTCGATTTCGAAATTATTGGTGTAAACCATATTTTGGGGATGCTTGAATAAGAAAAGTGAATTTTAATATGTAGATGACTCTGCGTGTATATGGTCATTGGTATACTAGGGCGTGCCATGTTACCAGTAAATATGAGCTCGACTGATGCCAAATGCTAGAAATATGCTATTTGAATTAGCAAACTAAAATGTTCTTCCGTGCAGTGTGCACAGAACTGCATATATCCCATTTCAATATCTGATGAGTCCAACGTTACTAAGTCGAAATAATCTTTGTCAGATTGTTTGCTTGTTTCCATTATAAACATTCAGGCTCACTTATAACTTCGTACAGTTTGTATCGAAATGCATTTATTTCATTTCAATATCTTTCACAGTGCATGAGTTTTCAGGTGTATGGCATCCTTCTATTTCTCTTAATGCTTTTATAACATTAGATAGGTCTGAGCACAAACCACATACAGCTTGATATTCGAAGATTATTTGTGTTGCAATTACCTGTCATTTTAGACGTTAATTTAGACGCTTTTTTATTGTGTTGCAATGAGTTGATGAAAAACACGAATATATTTTGAGCTGCTCCGAAAAATCTAACGATTTCTGGGGAAACACTAGCAGCATGCTCTTCTTTTATATTCAAGGAAAGTGCCGAACATGGCAGAAGCAAGGCTAACATTTCTTTCCCTGTACATAGCTTGGACGTCTTTATATTTACCGGCCATATTCTCTCCATTATCGTAACATTGAGCTCTACAGTCCTGAATCCTTAACCCACCCGTTTCTAGTTTGCTTAATATATCCTGTGATAAACCTAATCCAGTTTTTTCTTTAGTGTGAAGAAATCTGTAAATCTTTCTTCAAAACTACATTTGCATCTTGTTTTTTTCACAATTAATCTGATTACTTCTGATATTTGTTCTTTGTGGGATATATCGGGAGTGCAGTCAAATGATATGGCAAAATATTTAGCTTTCGTAATTTCTAGAATTATAGTTTTGCTAACAGCCGTTGTTTGTACCCAAAAGAATAAGAAATTTTTGGGACCATTCCATGTGGATCATATTTTCAAAGCTAATCCTTCTGTTCTGTTCTTTTCTTTTGTATTTTTATTTTATGCATTTTCTTTTTGTTTAAAATAACTTTTTGGTTGTGAAAATTTGAAGATTACAATTTTTTTTATACGCGTGAGCAAATCTTCTAGCCAGATTAATCAGAATAAATATTACAGGATATGTTTATCAAGAATTCTGAAGAAAGTTATTAGTTTAATTTGTTTTCTTGTGTATCTAATGAAACACAAGTGTCTAAAGAAACACGAATTTCAAATAAATTCTTTCAAATGATTGAAAGAAATCATTAAAAAATAAATTCTTTCAAGTGAACAGTACTTAACATTACCAACTGACAAATTAACAGTTTTAAGAAAATAGGACTAATAATTCAGTCTCTATAAAGTAAAATTGCCCAAAAAATGTCTGACAATGTATGATTAAGCAATTGCTTAAACATACATTTTCAGTTCAATTGCTTTTATGGCTTGTACTATAGTCGACGTTGATTTAGCCCGACGGTTTTATTATACAAACAACATACGATCAAAATGATGTATTCAAACCAGTGCAAATTTGCAGGTGATCGTTTTACTGGAATAGATTGCTTCAAGCCCTACTAGTCGTTTAGATTTCGATCAGGAATCTTAAGATCGAATTTTAATTTACAAATAAAATTTTATAAACGTAGTTATGCAAATTTTTATTAAGTGTGAGTAAATAAAACTAGTATATTTGGCGCCCCTCAGAAACAACGACCGGGGTCGTTACCTCGCTCTCTCCACCTACTGCGGCGCTGAGTACTGTTATTCCAAAATAATAGAAAAAATATCTCAAATTTAAGGCCCTGGATTTATGTTTAAATCTAACATCTTAATTTATGTACTTTTGATATCCATATGAAATGTATACTTTCAGTTTATGAAATATGTATTAAGCCATTATAAATTTGTGGCCATCTTGATATGCTAAACGTTGGAGCAATTCTTGTCTTTAGTCTTACCTTTTATTTCTACATACAATATTCTAAGCTAAGCAATTATCATCTAACTTTTTAAACTGCTTTATTCGTTTAGAAGTTATAACATTGACTAATTGCTTTTAATAACAAATACCTAATCTCCCAACTTACAATTATAAGTACAACAATGATTTATTCAATAGGTTCTGGAAGTCTTATAATTTAATTACAATTCAGAATTTTATTAAGTCCAACAACAGTCAATTGTTATATTAAATATAAGTTTTATTATGCATATTACCAATTACGTTATTATTATTAAAGCTATTTAAAATTATTATTTATAAACATTATCGATATAATCGTCGAAAATATTATTTGCTTCTTATATTCTAAAGTTTATAATCGTTGCTATTGCGAAAACATTTTCTCTTGAATTGTTTTTTTGCAATTGAATCATTTTGATAATTTTTACAATTAATTGGAATGCAGGATATTAAAATTATTTTGTTTTATAAAAACTCGTTAATGATAAAATAGTTAACAATTTAATAATGACTATGTTGCTGGCTTACTTATCTAATATCTATTCGCATGTAAATAACTTCGTTTGAATTTAAAAATGTGCGATAAAAACAGTATGTTAATGACATTATGTCGATGCTTTCGTTGGAATGCTTACTATTTATACTAACAAGAATGTTTTATGATGATTGTGCAAGTACTTGGGAATAAATTGTTGTGACTGTTGAATAAATTAAACGACAATCTCCACCTCCAAAATTTGGCGATGGGGATTGTCGTTTAATTTAAGAATATATGTATTTATTATTTAATGGTTATATATAACTCGATTTTTAAAAACATCTGGACGAAATATCCGCTACACAAAAATTAGTACTGATTACGTTAAATTCTTAACAATTTACTAATTAGTTATCCTGAAGAAATCTTTTGAAACTTTTCCAAATCAATGTGTCCTGTTTACAAGTAATGTTATTTATTTTATTTGGTATACTTTATTTTGAAGTATTTGAAATGTTCACTTATAGATGCTTTTTATTTAATTTAGGATAGTTGGATGGTAGAAATGTCAGAAGGTCTTTCAAAACCTGACGAATTTATGGAAGATAATGATTATCCTAATGACAGCGAATATAGTACTGCAAATCCTCCCGTCAAATGTAAAATCAAGTTAGCATCGCAAAGGCGTCGGCACAAAGAGCATCTTATTAGATTAGCGCAGCAACGCCGCGAAAAGGATATTAATCGTCGTATGAATGAAATAGGTAGAGTTAAGACATGGAATAAAGTTGTTGAAGCCGAGCAGATACTTGGAGAACATATTCGAACGCTAAATAAGCTAAAGAAACAAGATAAAAGATTAGGCATTCGGAAAATTGGCGGTAAAACCAATAAAGTGGAGGAAATGGAAGATGCTTTAGCCGATAAAGGTGATCTTACTGGTAATTTAAGGGGTGTTCGACGCCAGGGTGGAAGTTTAAGGGAGAGATTCCAGAGTTTAATGATGCGTAATGTTATTGAGCCTAGAAGTAACAAGACCAAGGTACCTAAAGCTAAAATGAAGTTGAAAACAAGAATCGGTTTATGGGATCATGTTTACATGAATACTATTAGTAGACCTGATACAATGGGCAAGACGAAACGTATTATGATGAGAAAAAATCAAAGGAAACTGAAAATTGAAGCTAAATGACGATAAATATTATTTACAAAGAACTAGTTTACTTCTTGTAACAATCAAAATGTAATAAAGTTCTATTACATTCAAAAATATCAAAATGTAATATTTTTTCATGCATATAATTTTTCTTTGAATATGGATACCAGAGAGAGCTATTAGTTTTTTATTCACTTTAAACAAGAGGAAGTGTAATTGAACAAAATAATTACTCTATTAGAACCGCAACCATATATTATTATACAAATCAATACAATAATATCTTAGTTTATTTTAACAAGTGTTGGTACAAAAAAAAATGCTCAACATACTTATGATCTTAGTTACTTTATTGAAATTGAAACAATTATAAAATACTCCTTTGGCAGTAAGCTGTTTATAAAATATGTATCGAACTGTGTGAAAGAAAATAATAATTATTAATGCACCTCCAAACTAATTTAAATTATAAAAGACTAGAAAAATAAATGCCCAATTAAAATGTATAACATATTTACAAATATATTCTTTTAAAACATATATAGTATGACGATTATTCATAAGGCACTGCAGTCTCAGCTTTGGAGTGCCGGGTGGTATAGGGCAAAGGAGCATAAATTGAATTTAACAAAAAGCGGAACCACATATTACTTCACCCAACTAAGCTTTGCAGATAACATTTTGCTACCAAATTCCACCTACCGAATATTGAAATATTAATGTGACACTAATATGATATTATTTATTTACAAATGTTTTTTAAATTAGTTAGCATACTAAATAATGCATCAGTAAAAATGTATGGTTTGATGAACATAATTTATAATGTTTGTTTAAAATTTCCTTGCCGTCCCTCCCACAAAGTTAGAGTTCCGCCTTTTATGTGTTCATAGGGACTCCAAAGTGCCATAGGCCACCACTAAATAATACATATATCTTTCCTTTAAAATGTATATCTGGCACAATATAAATTACTAATCAGTACAGTACAAAAAAATCTAATTGAAATATTTACAATAGAAAATATTAAATTACTAGAAGCGTTATCACCTCGTGTGTGTTTCAAGACTTTTCCAAATACTGTTTACTCTTGAACTATCATCAAACAAACTACGAACCATATGAACTTGAACGAAACCTACAAACATCATTACAAATATTTGTGTCCATGAAAATGTATTCACTTTGAAATAATTTTCTTCGGCTAAATTTCTATCTCTAGCTTCTGTCGATTTTATAATGTCCTGTAAATGTCTAACTGCTTTTAAATTATGCTGTACTTTGAGCACAATTTCTTTTATATCTGCAACCGCCATATCAACAACTTCATCAGGTATATTCGCAAATTTTTTATCATTATCCCAATTTTCATTCTCTTCATCATTCTGAGTGTCAATAGTGATTTCGAAAAATACAGTTTTTGAATTATATGCGCTAAATGTATTATCAAAACAAAACTTGTAATCACCATTTACGTCAGCTGTAACTTTGTGGTTGTTCTCCGCTTTCTTGAAATCTGCATGCAAAATTCGTCCAGTGGGATCAACAAAATGAAAAGTAATATCCAAGTCTCCATGACCCCCATCAATCACTTGATAATCTAATTCAATAACATCTCCTACTGTAGCTTTTTGATAAAAGCAATCTTCCCGTCCACGATCTATATTTACCGTCATTTCGCGTTGAAAGGACAAAATTTCAGGAACACAACTCAAAAATAATATTACATAAATTGTTTCGAATTTGAACATATTGTGTCTTCTTACTAAACGTGCGTTCAATACTAAAAGCTTAAAGTATTTAGCATGACGCACATAACATGCCGTTGATAATTCTCTATTATTTGAATAATTTGAATATTCACCACGAAGTACAATTTTATTTGTTATGTTATCATAAAAAATACATCATACCAACACTTCATGCTCTAAATTATAACTGTTATTAAGCGACCTCTAGTGGAATAATTTTATATTGTTTATTCTGTAAAATGATCACCTAAGATTAATATTCGTATCGCGTATGTGTGCTCGGCTCAATAAATGTCAAAATGGCTGAAAAGAAGTCATCACAATTAACGTTATTTATTAACCAGTCGACGTGATGCTCCACAACCTTCGACGACTCGCTGACGCAAATCACTAACCACTCCTCAATAAGGCAGAACTTTTCTAATTGAATTGAAAGCGCATGCGGCACTGGCTATCAGTAACGTGTTAGTAATTAGTTCGATGGCACTCAGTATGTCCAATCGCTAAAAGTTGAATTTCCTAATCACACTTACCTAGTTAGTTTCTCATTGGATTGAATAAGTGTTTATATCATTAGACAATATTTATTATACAGAGAGGAAAAGAAAAAATATTAATTTTCGTCTCGTCTGAGTGGATTTTGTGTGCGGAATTCATCAATAATGAGTTAGTTATTGTTAACAATTTCAATCAACAACGAATTCAGTTTCTTTTGCGTAGCTCCATGTATAAAAAGTCATAATTTAAGATGATTCGTAATATTGCATGTTATGTAGTTTATAAATGGCGCCAAAGAAGAATCATATGCAAAAGACCAAGATTGCTGTCTAATGCATTTTATTGTATGGAATTTTAATAGTTCCAACATGTTCATTGTACAATGTGCCGCCCATTTTGATAGGCACATGGTCTATTTTGTAGAAGTTGTCAATATATACATGACACTAACAAACAAACTTTTCGCCTTCTTGTGTCAGAAATTTAGTAAAAAGTTTAGAGGTTTAATAAAATGATGATTCAGTATTAAGTAATATTTAAGACTAGGGATGGGCATCCTTTCAGGTTTGAAGGCCAAATTATAATTTTATATCCGACTGGATATAAATATTAACTAAAACAAATTAATGTGAAATGATTAATACAGAATATGTAAATTTAATTTGTAATACTTTCTGATAAAGTTTATGTCTATTGACTCTGTAATGATTAATTATTTTTGAAGATATTGAACAATACACAAAATTGTATACGTGAAGTTGATACAGTTTCATAGGTAGGTTACATTGTAGACGTTAAACTAAGGGTAACATACGTTTAATCCATAATTTTTACATGTGTTTATTCCTCAAAGTTTCCTTTTCTTTCATTATAAGTTTCCTATTAATCGTCCAGAGCTATTAAAACAATGGATCACAGCCATTAGAAGAGAAAACTGGTATCTTACTAAAAGTACCAGAATTTGCAGTGATAATCTTTTATTATAGATTATATGGAAGGTACAACCGTACAGTTAAAGCCATCAGCTGTTTCTAGTGTCTTTAACTTTCCCTTACATTTACGAAAGCAATGCACAAAACAAAAGACAATAACTAGCCAAAGAACAGACGAAGAACAAACTAGTCAAAAAAGTAGTAATAAATGAGACTATTTTACTTAAGTGACTTATAAATAAATAAACAAAATAAAGCTTCTGATAAACAAACATAATATACTAATAAATATCAAGCAATAATTATCATTTTTGCTTGATTGATGTGTTGATAAGTTAATTTATCCTATATTTAGTATGAGTTAAACAGAGATAGGTATACCAAATGTATTGCGGATTGCATAAAATTCTTGACCTCAAAACTATTTTACTAAGTTACAAAACTAAGTTACTAGACATCCATCTCAACTACGTAGTATATAAATCAATGCAAAATATTGTATTATGCGCCATCTGTGGAGATGACAAGTCGTGATAATAACACTTTTTTTGTGGGTGTGTGTTCGTTGCCTTTAATATTATTGTTTATAATCAAGTGTTAATTATTTCGATCTATGATTTCGCTATTAAGCCACTTTTGTAAGTAATATTATGCCTCGTAAAAATAATAAAAGTTATAATGTACTTCAAAATATAACTAAATTCAGGAATGATTTTTACAAAGGTATTTATATTACTTTGATTTTGGAATTTAAAAAAAACGTTATAATTTATGTTTAGAATAATAAAACTTTTTCTTTTTGTTTAACTAGAGATACCTATTAGTTTAAGATATATTTTTTTCACAAAATAAGAGAACGTATTATGTTTCTCTAAATTTGTTGTTTTTATCGCTATTAATTCAGTAAAAAAAACTTATCCAATTTACGATATCTTTACTATCATTTTCAAAGTCATTATATTATAGTATGTTTTTGAACAACGTCTTCCTTCAACATCCTTGGTAGTTTATTAAATAATCCCACCTGCCTGAATGCGTGATTCATCCTTATGGAATAAATTTTCCGCTCTATGTACATGTTTTAACATTTTGAGTCGTACTGATTTGTCTGTTCACATATTTATGGTGTTCTCTCTAAGTATTCCTGTTTGATAGAGGCCTCGTATATTCCAGATACTTAGTGTTTCTATTCTGCAAATTATTGGACACATATTTTGAGCATATGATAAAAAACATTTACGCATTGAATAGGTTTCATAAAAAAAGTTCTTGACAAAATGGATAAGAGTAATATGATTTTTGATTCATATTACCTGAAGAAACTACTGTACTATTAAAAATTTATAAAATGCTATAAAAGTTAATACCTAGTTCGTGGACATTCGGAGACGCGATATACTGATTATGGTCAGCAATAAACTCTCAGTACATTTTTTTTTGCTTACATTCCCGGAAACAGATAAGCGCCGGCCTGTAGTCCGATTGCCAACATCAATTATTATTGATCATAATCATAAAGTACAGATGGGATGTAATTAGGTGGTATCCCATCGTTTGGTTGATTCTAATATAGCTGATTTTTCTGAGTTTCCCGCCAATTGGGAACGATTTCTTTTCCCCAGAATAACAGAGTACGCTCCTTAATACAAAGATAAGTTTAATGCTTGTACCTGTCGAAAAACAATTGATCTAAACTGAAAGATATTTTAGAAATTTGTTTATTTGGTTGCCTATATCGTAACCAATTAAATTAATAAACGTTATGCGGTTTATGACCAAGGCAAAGAGCGAAAACAGCTGTTTTTTGAGTACGTTTGGTGGTTCTCTCTACAATACTAAATCTGACATTTATTTTCTATTTGATTCAGTTTAAGTCCAATTCTAATATTCAGTTAATGTTTATTTATATATTATTGGAATAATAATATCTGTGAATAATGTGAAGAAAATGCTTTTTATGTGCTAATGCAAAAAAACCATTTTTTTTCAAATTCCTAACAATATTAATGATAGAAACAAATAGTTGGCATTTCTATTCAAATTCTCCGGTATTGTTATTTAACAATAATAAATAAAATAGGTATTAAATTCAATTAAGGATTACACAATTTTGTGTTACAGATATCTAAATTACAGATATAAATTACAGATTATAAATTACAGATATCAAACAATTAATTTTGTCTTGATTAATTAAATTTAATACACTCGATTAAGCTACCCTTAGTGATTCAGCTAGTCTCTGTAATTCACATAAGCCCGATATTCCTAAACGTAAATCCTATAAAAATCAAATGATCAAAATTTTTCTTCATCTTTAAATTCATTATTTTACCCATTCGAAAAGTGGAGCACAAAAGAAAACAGGTTTTGGACCTAAAACGTTATGAGATTAACTTCGATTGTATATATCTAAAAATCAATTAAACTATCTGTTGGATGTTGTCGTAACGGGTTTATTTATTTAGTTAAAAATCTATTTAATAGCGCCATTAATTTTTGATACTTCAGTACAGCTAACGCAAAAGGTACAGCTAACGCAAGAATAATTACCATTAGTATTGTTAAAAACATTCCATATGATAGCATGTGCGAGAAGCTTTAACAATATCTCCAATCAGTTGCGGATTATCGTAAAGATACACGAGGCGCTCGCCTTTTTACCTCCATATTTTACCGGCCTTAAAATAAAAAACTATACGGCGTCTTAAAAACACAAATTTTTATTTATTAAAATAAACTAAAAAATCCACATTGAACACTGCTCAATGTGGTGGGCATTTTTGTTTTCGTAATCCCTACAACACACAGCGGGGTGCATGTTGTATATTCTTGCATTCCATTCCGTCCACATTTTTTATCTCAACCCCAATTCACGAAAAGATACATTTCAAATACATTTAGGATTTAGCATTTAGGATAAAGGATAAAACATTAACGTTTTATATTTACATATGTTGTGTAAAGTGTTAAAATAAATATTGTCAGTATTAGTGGTAGTACGTGAACCCTAAAAATATTTACTATTTTTATTTATTGTATTTATTATCGGCTATAGCAGTTGGGAGAAAGAAAGCAAGTATATAAGTTTATGAACGTTTATTCATTCTTTCGTTATTAAAAAATTTATCAATAAACATCAAATTTATAAACATAATTAAACCATTAAATTATATTTTTAGTAGTAATAATAATGTTTAATAATTTGGTTTTTTGTATATATTCGAAAACCATATATTTTGAAAGTAGGTTTTTGTATAAACATATAATAAAATAATGTTTCACTGTTTCAGTATGAAACAAAATTAATTCAGTG
>WYDF02029967.1:9980-26223 GCA_009867245.2 Adranes taylori
TTTTTACTTGCTGATCTAACATTCAATACTTTAAGATAGGAACTTTTACATTTAACGTTTTCAGGAAAATCACATTGGGATATAGCTTCATTGAATAAAAGATCATTAGGACAAGCCAATTCGCCATGAGCAATCCCATCTTCACAATTCACAAATGTATTACAAGAACTTCCGGTGAATAGTCCATTTGGTCTTTTACAATATTTATTTAAATCATCATCATCGTCATCACTATTTTTACTTGCTGATCTAACATTCAATACTTTAAGATAGGAACTTTTACATTTAACGTTTTCAGGAAAATCACATTGTGATATAGCTTCATTGAATAAAAGATCATTAGGACAAGCCAATTCGCCATGAGCAAGTCCATCTTCACAATTAACAAATGTATTACAAGAACTTCCAGTGAATAGTCCATTTGGTCTTTTGCAATATTTATTTAAATCATCATCATCATCGTCATCACTATTTTTACTTGCTGATCTAACATTCAATACTTTAACATAGGAATTTTTACATTTAACATTTTTAGGATAATCACATTGTGATATAGCTTCATTGAATAATAGATCATTAGGACATATCAATTCGCCATGAGCAATTCCATCTTCACAATTCACAAACGTATTACACGCACTTCCGGTAAATAAACCGTTTGGTCTCTTACAATATTTATTCAAATCACCATTATCATCTTTAACTGAAGCTAAACTAATTTTTTGTAATTTCATAATTTCATCTGATCTCGGCCAACTGTATTTGTCTAAATCGCTTTTCGGATTCTTGAAACTATTATCTTTACACTTGACATTCTCAGGATAATCACATTGTGATATAGCTTCATTGAATACAAGATCATTAGGACATGTCAATTCACCATGAGCAATACCATCTTCACATATCACAAATTTATTGCAAGCAGTTGATGCGAATAGACCATTTGGTTTCTTACAATATTTTGATAAATCTGTAAAACGAAAAGCAAGTTATCATTTATTGTTGTGAAAAGAATATTTTCTTAAATCATTTGAGAAACAATCCAGACGTATGCAGTCAGGTTGTTTTTAGTTCTCACAGCAGATATCTCGGCTATTGTTAGAGATATGACAAAATGTTATATCTGAAAACTTGTTATATTAACTTTCATAAGCAAAACAACAATTGAGCACCAAATGGATCAGATTTAACAACATTTTAAATATAAAATGCCAAATTGTGCATATTCTAAAACTGTAAAACAAAGTAATATTATTAACCGAGATACTCAGCTACTATTAATATATGCATTACTTTGTTTATGTTGTTAATTACAACATAAACAAATTAAAAGTATCTCAATTAAGTTTAAATTTTTTTAACTGAAATATTAAACTTAATTTACACACTATTAATTTTTTTATGTTGTTATTGAAAACATAAACAAAGTAATGAGCATTTGAATATCTAGGTTTATATTTGAATGACTATGTAAAGATATGACGGTAATAAAAACATCAAAAAAGTAATAATATGAACCGAGATATTCGAGTACTACTTGAATATACATTACTATGTTTATGTTGTTAATAACAACATAAACAAAGTTAAGTCGTTAATAACAACAACATAAATAAGGCTATGTTATTTAGTAACAAGGTAATAATAACTAAATTAAATTAAAAAATTTATGTTAAAATTTTTAAACTTCATTTACATATTATTACTTTGTTTATGTTGTTATTAATAACATAAACAAACTAATGTACATTTTAATATTTCGGTTAATATTTGAATATGTAGGTAAAAATTATGATGTTAATAACAACTTCAACAAAGTAATATTATTAACCGAGATACTCAGCTACAATTAATATATGCATTACTTTGTTTATGTTGTTAATACAACATAAATAAAATTAAGTATATGTAACAAGAACATGAGCAAACTTATGTTGTTAATATAAAAGTAATAGTATGTAAATTAAGTTTAATCTTTCAGGTTAAAATGTTTATACTTTATTTACATAGTATTACTTTGTTTATGTTGTTTTTAACAACATAAACAAGGTAATGTGCATTTTCATATCTCGTTTAATATTTGAATATCTAGGTAAAAGTTATGATGTTAATAACAACATTAACAAACTAATAACGTGAACCGAGATATTAAACTACTATTAATATGTGCATTTCTTTGTTTATGCTGTTAATAAGAACATTCATAAAATTAAGTAGTAAGTAAAAAGAACATAGACAAACTTATGTTGTTAATAACAGGTGTATGTTATAAAGTTTAAAATTTTAGGTTAAAATTTTTAAACTTTTTTTACATATATTGTTACTAACAACATAAACAAAGTAATGTGCATTTTAATATCTAGGGTAATATAATGTTCATATAAACATCAACAAAATTATAATATGAACCGAGATATTCAAATACTATTCAAATACGCATTACTTTGTTTTGTTGTTAATAACAGCATACATTAAGTTAAGTTCCTAGTAACAATATCATAAAGAAAGTTATGTTGCTATTCAACTGCTATTAATATGTGCATTACTTTGTTTGTGTTGTTAATAACAACAAAACCAAAGTAATAATGTATAAATTGAATTTAAAATTTTAAATTGAACTTTTAGAGTTAATTTAAACACTATTACCCTGTTTATGCTCTTATTAACAACATAACGTTGTTTATGTTGTAAGCATCAACATAAACTTGTTTATGTTGTTGTATAAACTTGTTTATGTTGTTAATAATAACATAAACAAAGTAATACGCATTTGAATATATCGGTTCATATTATTACTTTGTTCATGTTGATTTAACAACATAACTTTGTTTGTAATGCGTTAATAACATAAAAAAGTCCAAATGATTTATGTTAATAATTGAGTAGATAACTGTGACATGTGATATATCATTGTAAACAGAATTTCTTACAGTTTTAGAACACGCAATAAAATTGAGCCGGTCCTATTTAAAATTTTGAATGTATTTGTTAAATCTAATCCATTTGATGCTCAATTGTTTTTTTTTTTGGTATGGCGGATAGTAAAAAAATAAATGTAGAACAACTTTTCTTCTATAACAATTTGTCAGCTCTCTAACAATAGTGGAGATATCTGGTGTGAGAACTAAAATCAAACACATTGTATAACTGCTTTTGTAATTCAAACAAAAGGACCACCTACAAAATTGTTTATTGTAAATTTCATATTAATGTTCATACTCGCTTTGCAGGCCCCTGACTAAAACTAACATCAGATAAACACGTCATTGTTTCTGTAATGTGAAGCAATTCATGGCAGGTTTTGGTAGTTCTAGGCGGTCTGGAGTGTTTTGCACGGTAGACTGCTTTGTTAGAAATTATGCGAAAAGTGAGTCAATCGCGGCCGCAATCGGTGCCATAAGCAAATACGGTAACCAGGGGATTTGTGGATTCTCGAATTTTTAGAGTAGGCGAATTATAGGGTACACTAGTCCTCATAATATTTTAAAACTTTGCTCATCTACCAATAGAAAATTGGAAGTGGTCCTACAATGACAGCTCTGTCGACACGGTTAATAATACACCGTTTACAGAATTTGGAAGAGGATAAAATTCTCCACATTTTTTATTCGAAAAAATGTTGAAAAATGTAAACTGGAGCGATAGGCCAGTGAAGAAAACTGAAAAAATATGCAAAAATATGAAATTGCCAAATTTTATATAAGTTTAGAGCTATTTCCAAAATGTCTTCGCATTGCAAAAATATTAAAGACATTGCCGTTGACATTGTTCGCAACTATGTCAGTTTCTTACGCCCCCCCTATAAAGCTAGAGACTCGAAACTTTGCTCACGACCAAATAAAGAAATTGGATGTGCCATCATTATAGTCGCCTCGTACGTAATAGACTTTGAATGTAATAGACTGCAGTTTGAATTTATTGGAATATAAGTTATAGACTAAGTTAACCTGCTTGCATCAGATTATATATAATTCAACCATGTATTTTTCCCAATATGTGACAATAAAACAACGAGATAATAAATAACATACCATCATCATCATCATCTGAGGCATCTATTTCAGTCATTTGTTTAATTGGTTTTAATCGTGTACCATCTTCGCAATCAACGTTATAATCGTAATCGCATTGTTTTGTAGATGGATTGAATAGTAATCCTTCATTACACTCCTGTTCGACGGCATAACCATCCCAACAATTAACGAATTTGTTACATGTTCTGCCTGGATATATACCGCGGGCTCCCTTTAAACAAAATATTATATATTAAATTTATGGTATCATATTTTGGGGTGAACATGATTTAAGGTAATCTATCATATAGTTTATACCTATAAATAAGGGTGTTGCCATAGTAACAGCTTATAAAGTAATAAAAGTATCTTGAAATGCACACATACGAATTTAAATCAGTTACATATCAATAGATGTGCTAAGATTGTTATTTAACTTGTTTTTATTAAAAAAATATTTTTATCAAAAAAAAAATACGGACTATTTAATAAATTAAATACAAATAAAATTTTTGTATGATGTTTAAATATGTTGTTATTTTAAGATGATATTGCGTTTCTTTACTTTTTATTTAATATTTTAATTGATATTAAATTATTATCTTGATCAAAAATATTTTAAACCACTATAAGCACCTCTTGAAAAGGATTTAAAAAAAGATCAAAGTTACTATTGACATTTTTTGTACAAAACAAATCCATTCATTAATAATCCCTGATTAAAATATAATATACATTTTTTTATTAATAAATAATTATGATATACCTTGCAATAGTCTATTAGTGCATATGCATTGTTGCGGTAGAAGTGTGTTGAGCATTTTACGTTTTCAGGATAATCGCATAGCTTTGTTTCGGGATTGAAGAGAAGACCGCTATGGCACTGAAATTCGATGATCGCATGACCATCCCAACAGTTTACGAACTTATCGCAATCGGCGCTTGGAAAATCACCACTCTGTCCATTGCAGTACTTATCTAAATCTGTAAATTAAAGAAAAACTCTTGTAGATAATACAATTATTTTCGTATCTTATACCAAATCAACGGCTAGAAAGAGGCTAGAATTACAAAATTAATTATTTGGCTTATAGTACAGATTAAAGGAAATGGATGGATTTGGACAGCTAGTTCTCGGACACTTTTTGCTCAATAATGCCCGGGGAGGGCAATGTTCTAAGGAACCAAAGAAATCAAAAAGGGTTTCCAGCCAAGAACAACCTTTTGTAAGGACAAAGCTGGCAACTTGATCGGAGATCGGCAACTTGATTGGGATGATGGAGAGATGGAAAAATATTTTGTAGCCATTCTGATTGCTACGGAGGAGGTAACCCCGGAAACACATATGCAGATGACGGATGGCTAGATGGACAACGCTGGCGAAGAGGGGACTGTCCCAGAAGTGGCTCGAAAAAAGGTGCAGAGGCGATCTTATTTATGCGCAACAGCCACGCGCCAGGAGAGGATAACAGCTGAGTTCTTCAAGTATGGTAGGTAGGAGTTGAGCTAAAGTATGTACAGTCTTATTTGTTCAGTATAGGAATACAGAAACAGTCTAGAAGATCGGAACACAGCGGTGATCTGTCCCATCCATAAAAGGCATGACAACATGATTTGCAGTAACAATCGTGGATTTCTTTTATGAACGTTGCATATAGGATCTTTTCGAAGGTACTGACAAGAACGCTTGAGAGATATGCGGAGAAGGAATTAGGCGAATACCAGTGTGGGTTTCGATGAAACAGGTCAACCTTGGACCACATGCTGTCATTACAACTGATTCTGGAGAAGTGCTACGAGCATAAGGTCAGCGTGCACCAACCCTACGTTGGCTACAAAGAAGGATATGATAGTTTCAGGAGGTCCAAGCTGTAAGTCATATTGGTCAAAGAAGCTCATTAGTCTGGTGTGTATAACATTACGTTGCACTAGTAAAGATCCAGGGCTGTTAACAAGGGAATTTGAGGTGCGAAGAGGGCTGCGACAAGGAGATGTACTTTTGACGACCGTCTTCAATTTATGCCTGGAGCATGTCATGTGGAGGATCTCGCTCAACCCCCGAGGAACTATCTACAGCAGATTCCTTTAGTACATGGCCTTCACAGATAATGTTTTCCTTCTTGGTAGAAGCCCGATAGCATTGACAGAGGCGCTGCAACATATGAGTGAAGGTGGGAGGCGCTTAAGGTTAATAATTGAGAAAAGGAAAGGTTCTACGCGTTGAGTTACTTGCGAAAAAGGAAGTTACGAGAGAGTTGAATAATTCAAATGCCCGGTGACTGAGAACAACGAGACCAGTACAGAGGCAAAACCACAAATTACCGTGGGGAACAGATGCTTCTATGCTTTTAATAATCCACTGAAATCTTCTACCCTCTCTATGAATGCAAAACATGGACGCTCACTGGACGTGAGAAGAACCTGGTCTGGGTGTGGGAAAGAAAAGTGCTGCGAAAGATCCTCATAGCGATTTGTGAATATGGCGAGTGACGCATTTGAACCAACTAAGAAGTATATCAGATGTACGGCAATATTGGCCTGGTTGTGGTAATACTGGCTTGGAAGCGAGGCAGGTCAAGGCAGAGGTGGATTGATGACGTCAGAGAGGATGTGCAGGCACGGAGGATCCGGAGCTGAAGGAGATGCGCTGCAAGGAAGGAAGAATGGACGGCCGCTGTAGGAGAGGCCATGGTCCTATATGAACTGTAGCACATGAACACATGAAAGCAGCAATAACTTTCTTTATTTCAATTTTTGGTTCAACTTATCTCTTGCAATTTTGATATGAATTTATTAAACAATTTATCGAATAAACAATGTTATTTTTAAATGTAAACAATTTGGCCGGTAACCAGTCGTCTCAGTTTTTTAGGAATTCCGATAATTCAATCGATTTGATTGAGAACCAAAGATCAATTGGATGAATTTTGAAATTCGTACATACTTGAACCGACGGGTTGATGGTTAAACTAGTTACATTCAAAAATAACATAATTTATTAGAACAAATATACAAAATTTTAAAACTTGAATAATGAAATTAAAATTAAACTTGAATAATTAAATCAGAATCAAACTTGAATAGGGTTGATATTAATTTACCGATAATGCCCTTAATAATATAAAATATTTAATTTAATGAAAAATTTATTGATTTTTTATTATTGAAAAATTTATTGAAAAATTTATTGATTATTGATACTGCGCAATTTATGAAGATATATTGCAGTAACTGATGGAAATTAAAATTAGATCAAAATAAGACGCGAGTTCCTTGATAATAATGCGAATAATTAACTCGTTTTTTCTTTAAAATAATTAACAATATATACAGAATCAACAAAAGAAAAAAAAATGTGTTCAAAGTTTAAAACAAATAACTCACGTAGTAATAAAAAGTAGAAATGTTTAAACTAAAATCTTTTAAAAGAAATTTAAATCATAATCATAATGAAATGTTTTAATGAATACAAATAGTACATATCTTCATGTTTTGTAAATAATTTGATAGCAATAACATCTAGATGTGTCTATGTAATTGATATCATTTTTAAATGTCTGCCTGAATGAACTTGCACACTGATCATTTGAAATTTATACACGTAAATAAATCAGAAATATTTTTGTTTTGTTTATGTTTTACATTATAATAAATTGTAGAAGCAATGACTTTGAACAATTAAGAAAGAATGAAAATTTAAATTAAGTTAACTAAATAGAAAATAATAAGAAAATAATATGTTTTAATAAAATTGATGTTAAAAAATTTTTTGAGTCATTTTTTTTCCCTAGTAATCCTTCCCTGAACTTAGATTATAATTAATAACAAATAATCAATGAGCAGAAATTGAGATGTTATTCATTTTAGAAACAAAATACAGTCGAAGTGCTACAACAATTTGAAGTAGCAATTTTAATGAATTAAAATAAAATATTGTGCCTCCAAAACAATTTTAAATCCAAATATCTATTATTTATGAAATGGTGTCGCTATCCGGATTACAAAACCACTAAGCGAAAAGCGAATTAATTAAGCGAAAAAATCAAGAACTACTAGTAACAGAAATTTATAATAATAACTGCTAACAATATTATAAAAAAAATTAATAATATAATATTACAATAACTGATGTAAAAATTTATATTTGTAATTTAATTTATTGTTTAGAATTTGAATTTTGTGAAACCTTTTGGAAGACGAATTATTTTATTTCCATAAAAATTTTTAAAAAATAAAATACTTTTAATTTCTTTAAATCTATTTTATTTTAGTTTTTAATGAAAATAATTTAAAAAAGAAAAAATAAATGTTTTTAATTTTTAAAAAATTTTTTTATTTGTAAAAAAATATATTTTTTTTAAATTTTCTAATATATAAAATAAAATTAAATTATTTTCATTCAAAATGAAAAAGAAAATTAAAAATTAGTTTTCGTAATTAAAAATAATTTTTTTTCATTTTCTTTTTCATTTTATGGAAATAAAATAAGTCATCTTCCAAAAGGTTTCACGAAATTCAATTGTTCCTCTATGGTTAAACAATGAATTAAATTTCAAATGTAGATTTTTACATCACTCAATATAAGATTTATTATATTATTCAATATATTTTTTTAGTATTATTAACAGTTATTATAAATTTATATTATTAGTGCTTCTTGAATTTTGCACTTGTATAAGGACGCTTCGTGGCTCCGAAAGACCGATAGCGCTACCATTTCATAAATAAAGATTTTTGGAATAAAAATTGTTTTGCTGGTGGAAAACTTTGTTTTAATTTATTAGTCATTGCTATAAAAGCTTATTTATTAAAAACAAAATGGAAGATTTATTTCTTCCTATCGACATTTTATGGCTTTCAATGCTGATTTGAATTGAGTAATATAAGAAATTTTAAAGAAATTTAGATGAGGAATTAAACGAAAACAAAACTGGAAAGTTATACTTTTTAAAAACAAAATACGGTCGGAATGCTACAGTAATGTAGAGTATCTATTTTAATGAATTAAAACAAAGTATTCCACCTCCAAAACAATTTTTATTCCAAATATTTGTGATTTATGAACTGGTGACGCTATCTGAATTAAAAAGCCACTGAGCTTCCTTATTCAAGCAAAAAATTCAAGAAGTACTAATTATATAAATTTGTAATAACTATTAACAATATTTAAAGAAGAATTTTAATAATATAATAAATGTAAGAAATTATATTTGATTGATGTAAAAAATTATATTTGAAATTTTATTTATTGTTTAGCCATATTAATCTCTCGAATTTTGTGAAACGTTTTGGAATATTAATTATTTGATTCGTATAAATTTTAAGAAACATAAAAAAATTAAAACTTTTTAATTTTTTTATTGTTATTTCTTTGTTTTTAATGAAAATTTGTTTCAATTTTTTTATTTGAAACATTTATTTTTCAATGTTTTTTATGGGACTAAAATAATTTATCTTTCAAAAGGTTTCACCTTATAATATTATTAATACTTAATTGTATATTATTAATACTTGTTCCACTTCATGAATTTTTGAAAAGGAACCTTTTGAAAACTTCAAGAATTTTATTCCCATAAAAAAATTAAAACAAAATAAAAAAATTTAAAAAATATTTTCATTAAAAAATAAGGAAAAATAATAAATAAATTAAAAACCTTTTATTTTTTATATTTTTTCTTAATATTTATGGTAATAACATAATAAAATGAATAGTTCAATTAAGTTGAACAGTGTAAGCAATGTCCAATATTATATATGAGAAAAAAATAAAAAAATAATATTGTAATTATTTTTTATGTACACGGAGTTTTTGGAACACTTTCTTGTTTAATTAATTTCATTAACATAGCTCGAACTCTGGAACTACTTATTCTTAATTCATTTTTTATGATTTACATTAAATTTAAAATTAATATTTAGCTATTTAACCATCATAAGAATTTTGTCGTATAAGTCATAATACGTTAATAGCATCTGTATATATTATATAAACGTGACAATAATATCAGATATATAGCAACAAATGCACAAAGATATATTATATTTGTAAATTTACTATTTTGTTAATACAACAAATAATTATTTCAAGATCAAAAAGTATGTCTTTTAAAACTATTTACAAATGCCAAACTTATCATGACCAATTTCTTTCGGATTTTTATTTTAAACCTTAAACAATTTTTATTTAAGAATTTAAATAAGTTAATTTCAACAAGTAATAAGTGAAATTCATTTATTCGTTTATTAAAAAAAAATTTTTTAATATATTATCATTATCGACAAGCGGCTACAGATTTGGTGAATTTGTATAACTAACTACTCAGTAAAGTCAATTAGGTTTCCCAAATTGATTCCACTATTTTATTCCCATAAAAAAATTTAAAAAAAATATAAAAGTACAAAAAAAACTATTTTCATTAAAAGAAAAAAATTTATTTAATTTAAAAAGTTCTTTTCTTTCTAAATTTGAATGGAAATAAAATAATTCATCTCCCGAAAAGTTTCACAAAATTCAATTGATCCACTACGGCTAATCATTAAATTAAATTTCAAATTGAAAATTTTTACATCACACACGATAAGATTTATTATATTATTCAATATCTTTTTAAATATTATTAACAGCTATATTATTTTAAATTTTTTTAATGAAAACATATTTTTTATTCTTTTATGGGAATAAAATAATTCATCTTTCAGAAGGTTAAACTTTTTCATATTATTGGTACTTATTAGCATATTATTCTTGTACTTCTTGAATAGTTAGATGAGATTTTTTTTTAAATATTCATTTTTTATTATTTATATTTAATTTTAAAAAAATATTTAGCTATTTAACCACCATAGAGATAATTCGTCAATTATAATCAAAAAAATACTTAAATAATAAAGTCGTATAAGTCATAGTACGTCAATAGAATTTGTATATTATATAAACCTGACAATAATATCAGATTTATAGCAGAAAATGCACAAAGAAATATTATATTTTAAAATTTACTATTTTGCTCATGCAACATATAATTATGTCAAGATCAAAACATATGGCTTAGTGAACTGTTTATAAATACCAAATTTAGTATTTTTCTTCTAAACTTAAAACTATTTTTTTTTAATTTTAATTTTTACGTGATCTTTATTGTTCATTTTTTCTTGAATTTTTCAATTATATTAGATTCTCATAATACGCGTCGTTTTTATACCACTTGATATACCGTTTGATAAACTTGTAGAAAAAGTTTCGCTCATATTTTTCATATAATTATATCGATAAAACGCTTTAGCAAATTAAGCTGGTTTTATTTAAGAATTTAAATAAGATATAATATAATAAATATAATCAAAAAAAAAATACTTAAATAATTAAAAAGTTTTTGATTTTAAAAAACTTTTTAATTAAAAAATAATACTTTTATTACGAACATTTAAAAACGTTTTTTTTTTTCATTTTCTTTTTAAATTTTTATGGAATTAATATAATTCATCTTTCAAACGGTTTCAGAAAATTCAAATGATCCACTATTCCTTAACATTAAATTAAATTTCAAATGTAGATTTTTATATCTCTCATTTATTTTTATATCTGATTTATAATATTATTCAATATATTTTTTTAATATTACTAACAGTTATTATAAATTTATATTATTAGTAGTTCTTGAATATTACACTTGAATAAGAACGCCTAGTGGTTCCGAAATTTAGATTGCGCTACCATTCCATAAATCATAGATTGTTGAAATAAATTTGTTTGGAAGTGGAATTCTAAGTTTTAATTTATTAAAACCAAAAGCTAATTTTTGAAATTTATTTTACTATTTAAATAAAGTAACATTTGCAAATTGTGTTATATTATAATACTGGTTTACTATTAAATGCTTATTAAAATATACAAAAGAATTTAAAATGAAATGAAAATGAATAAAAAATAATTTTCTTACCTCCTGCTTTGCTGTGTTCAGCTACAGCAAGAACAAAAAGCCAAGTCAAAATTGTTTTATACATTAAATAAGTTTATTTCGAATTCACCCTATACAAATGTATTCTTTAAGTTTCAGAATTAAATTAAAATTATCACCGATTATTGTAAATTCTGCTTTGATTGGTTTCACGTACAAAAATTAACTAGTACTAGGTTATTTTCGCTATATTTATATACTTGTAGGTATTAGCTAGATTATTGAGATAACAAAGAGTTGATTATCAGAACCTGATAAAAAATTTGGCAATTACGTCTACCTATTATTATAAATGGATGAATATGAAAATAACATAACAATGTTAGCAGATTAATCTAGCTTATTGAAAAAATAAAGCGGATATAGCTGCACCACAAAACGTTTTCATATTGAAATAATTAATAATCCAAACTTTGCAGTCGAAATTGGCTCTAAATCATATTTTTGAAGTACTTGTATCGAAAGATCCGGATTTTACCAAATAATGCGCAGGTTGTAAGCATGTGAGGTTGTAGGTGATGTTTTAAAAAGCGAACAGTTTACATCGGAAGTAATTTCATCTTAAAAAATTTGTGAGCCACCCGTTTTACAAATGATTATATTAAAATGAATGAATATATTAATTTGTATCATTATATTACTTATACCGAGTGACCCATACACCCATAAAATATCTCATTAGCCTAGTAAGGCGCGAAAAGAGAAATAAATATAAAAATTAGAAGAAAATAAGACTAGTGGTACCACCTGCCTGATGACGCGAAAACCATGTGTTGACGCTAATATTGGTAGCCACATACTTGTTTAAGTTACATATCATAAATTAATAATACATATGTATAACATATAATATAGAATTTGTTTGTTCTTTGAAATCCTCACCCCGCTTAGATTAGTGGTCTAAACACCTGACCGGCAACTGGAAGGTTCGGTTTCGATTCCCGTCTGGGGTAATTTTTTCAGAAACACAAATGGTTTTATTAATTTCAATCATTAGATTACTTATACCAAGTGATCCACGCACTCATGAAATATCTCATTTAAAAATTAAATATAAATATTCGGATTGAACCAATTTGAAACAATCTCAGAATTATAATATGATGCAGCTATGAAAACAACATTGCACACAAATTGCACAAGAATCATCTCGTAGACCTCGTGAAATATTTGCTCCTAAAAGTTTTTCTTGTATCGATGTTTGTTCAGCTTTACGCATATTTAGTGTTCCATCTCTGTTACCATTGTAATTAATGGAGAGTTTTTAAAGTATTATTGGTGTCGGAATTCGGAATTGGTATAAGTAGGAACAATTCGGCAAGAGAATATGTGAGGATGTATGCAAGGAAAGTTGAGGTTGCGGCGAGAATGCAGGGGTATGTTTGGAAGGAGAAATTCAGATTTTCGGTGAAGATGAGGATAAAGATTTTGGAGGTATATGTCAGGAGTATTATGTTGGATGGCTTCTCAAAGCAGCCTCCCAAAAAGTCTAAGATCGTAGAATAGCAGATTAGATTTTTCAAGGATGCTCTTATAGGCATCAAGATGGCGGTGGTGTTATTTTTCAAGCGCCTAGAAACTTGTATTAAATTCGTATGAAGAAAGTAAACGACAACATAATTCCAGTAATAAAACACCATTGAAGGAAACAATTATTGACATAAAACTTATTACATAAAAACCATCATCTAAACTAAATTAAAACGTAACATAACATAGACACAAAATAAACAATAACTTTGCACCCTCCAAGGAGAAGAGAATGTCATTTTCCTATCCTCTTTCACCTCACAATATTAACCCTCCATCTTACATCAACATCAGCCCTTAACCCTACATTTCACATCTTCACCCCCCCCCTCCATTCCTTAACCTACGTATTTTCTTTCATTTTGTTCCCATTCTACTTCCCCGTCCTCACAACTCACCTTCCCCTCATACCATATCTCCCATTCAATTCTTCCCATACCATACCATACCATACCCCTCATACCATACCTCCCATTCAATTCTTCCCATACATTCATACTTGCATCCCATACCTCTTAATTTCTCTCTTTACCTCCATCCACCCCTTTTTCGTCCTTATCCCCAACTGCCCCTGTAAACTATCCCTGTGCCCCTGTAAACTAATTTCTCCTGTAAACTATCATTATCTTCCTCTCTCCTTTTACCCCTCTAATTTCTCTTTTATGTCTATTTATTAATTTGATTCCTCCTTTCATTATTTCTAACCCCTTTCCTTCCATTCACAAACTTACTCTCTAGTTTACCCCTGACTCCTTTTCTTGATCATTCCACTCAATTGCTTCACATTACCAGTGGTTCTATTTCTCTTCATTCGTTCCACTTATCCTACACATTCTTTCTTGCTCTTGCATCCAAAACTTATTTCCACTCTCCTCAATCGCACATTGAACCTTGCTATCATTCTTTTTTCTCCCATGCTAAATCCTGATACTAAATTCTCTGCCATTCCACCTTCTTCCTTAACCCGTTTATACTTACTGTTATACCTATTTTCCCTTATTCTTTCAAACCTCTCTGACTTTCTGACATCCCTCATTTTTCCATGATCTCATTCACACCTTCACTCCCTCCCATCAGCTGCTACAACCATCTATCCGTCGACAATCCAATCCTCCTATCCAAACTTTTCCTACATTTAATCCAATCACTCTCCCTTCCATCACTTCTTCCTTTTATCATTCCTTCTATGTACACTTCCTTAACCAACCTACTCATTTCATACTTCCATATCTTCTCCTCAAAATTTTCACTCCATTTATCCGGCATTTATAGTTTCCAATCTCTTACATTACTATGTCATTCCTGGTACTCCTATCCAACACCAACGCCCTTTTCACACACTCAACTTGCACTCTCTCCACCCCCTCTCCTTCTTCCACATCCTATTCTTCTGCTCCATTCATCATTATACTATTTCCATAATCTTCATGCTCAAACTCACTGACCCTCCATGCTCTCTTTCCTGTACTATCCTCATTCCCTCTATCAGTCCCCTTGTCTTCTTTGTTACCATTTCAATATTTTTCTTACATGACCCATTTTGATTCAGAAGAAACCTAAATATCTCAATCTGACAAGTATATATTAAATAGACAAGTACTTAGTTGCCAGCCCTGCCTTACTCCTCTTTTTATCTCAAACCATTTGGATACCCTTTCATTAACTCTTGCTTTTACTTTCGCCTCCTCATAAAACCCCTTTTTCATTCTTTTCATTACTCTTGAAATTCCTACATTCGCCATTCTCGCCCACAATGTATCTAACTATCATATCAAAAGCCGCAAATAGGAGGTACAACTTTCTTCTTTTTGCTATCTCTCTATTCATTACAGAATTTAATGTCACTATATTATCTTCCGCCCCTCTAACTCGGAAGAACTCATTTTGAGTATACGATAGCATACCTTTCCACCGAACTTCTCCTTCTAACCTCCCATTTATAAGCCTGGCAAATAGTCTGTACCGTAAATTCATAGTAGTAACTGCCCTATTAACTATCTACTTCCATCCTATTTCTCCTCTGATACACTGGCACAATTTTTCCCCTTTTTTCAATTCATCCGGCACTCTCTCCTCTCCTTTTCAAATTTTGTTCATTCCCCTCACTAGCGCGCATAACCCTTTCTCGGTCAAACATTCTCATACATCCACTGACATCCTATTTGGTCCTGCTGCCCCTCCCTCTCTATCTTTCATATACCATATAGCTTTGTAATACCTATAGGTATATGAAAGGTACAGGATACATGTTTCCTGTACGTCTCTTGTATTGAAATTACTGCAATCCGTCGATACGCAATTCAAACGTGGGGGGGGGGGGGGGCATAAGGAACAATTCTTAATATAAATAATTTTTTTAAGAAATTTTTTCTTCCTAAAAAAATAAAAGAGGAGTCGATTTTTCGGTGTCTTTGTATGTACGTACGTCTACTTGTTCAAGAATTTCTCCTTCTGATTACATATTTGATTACATATTTCTGATTACATATTTGAAAAATTCTGATTACATATTTGAATTCTCAATACAAAAATGCACTAGAATCAGTATTTAGATATCTTGTGAAAACATCATGTCGACCAGTCTAATTAAAGCCAATCATCAATCATCAATCAGCCCATATTCGTCCACTGTTGGACATAAGCCTCCCTTGATTGCTTCCACATCCTCCTATTCTGTGCCTCCTGTATCCAATTTGTGTGGATACATTTAATATCATCGGACCATCTAGTTGGTGGTCGTCC
>WYDF02029968.1:0-12849 GCA_009867245.2 Adranes taylori
GATAAAAGATAGGACATTCGAATAAACTATATTGTATAGGCTACATAAAGGCCCGTCAATTTTGTTTGGAACATTTTTTCCAAAATCACAATTGAACATGTATATAAGAGAGTTTAAAAAATTCGCAAGTCATAGTACCGGAGTAATTTGACCTTGACAAAAGTGTACTACTCTAAATATCTCGGTTCCTATGAATGTTGGAAAAATTAAACTTGGGGAACGTATGTAAGACCAGGGAGCCTCAATTTTGCCAGCGTGGACAACTGAATATACTTGACCGATTTTGAACAATAAAATTTTTTTTCAAAAACTTTTTAGAAACACTGTGTATTTTCTTATATTTTGGCAGGCCTTCCAATTTGCTTTAAAATGATACCACATATTATGGGTGTAGCTGTTATCATTTCAAAGATATGACCCTGAATAACTTAAAATGTTGCAACTTGTCGCCATGGCAACCGACATTCAACATTCATACTATATACATGTAAGCATACATAATAGCTCATATATGCAAGGTTACAAGAAAAATTATTTTCCTGTAACTTTGCATATATGAGATGAGACATATAGAGCGCGCCATATGAGAACTGCTTTCGCAATTGAATAAATGATGTAATCAGTGGCGGGTACACATTATAATTTTTGGAGGGGCTCGACATGATTATTTTATTGAGAAATTCAGTTTTAAAATTAGACTGAAATTTCGCTCGCATAAAGTATATTGTATTAGGAGTTGAATGAAAGTAATGCCATCCCCGCAAGTGGTGTAGAACGCGATGTTACCACATTTAAAATTTTACAAACTAATATATTTCAAGAACTATAAAAGATAGGACACTTGAATAAACTTTATTCTACAGACCACCAAAAGCTCGCTCAATTTTATTTGAAACATTTTTTTCTAAAATTACAGACTAAGATATATACAGGATGTTTTTTGTTTTGTAAACTTTACGATCGATTTACTTGAGACCGGCTATTGTATTACATTAAATATCTCGGATCCTATGAAAGTTGAAAAAATAGAACTTGGGGAACAAGTGTAAGATCCAGGGGCCTCAATTTTACGCAGAGCAGACACTAAGAAAGAGTGACTCAAAAGCGGTAGAAAAATGCGGTAAAAAAAGCAGTAGAGAAAGTGGGGAAAAATGAAGTCAAAAACGTCAGCAGACCGTGCCAAAGCGGACAAATTCATGAGACCAAGGCAGTCTGCGATGCACGTCAGACTGCCCTTTTAGAAATTAGCCGAAACGAGAGAGAAGAGGGATCGTAGGCCATGTCAAATCGAACAACAGAGCTATCCGCACCGTAAGCAAATACGGGGAAAATGTGAGTCAAGACCGGCCGTACGCCGCGGCAAAACGTACAGCGAAGCTGTCCGCGCCGTAGGCAAATATGGGAACCTCCGGATTCATAGGTAGGCGGGAGATTCATGGGTTAGATAATGTTGCTTAGTTTACGCTAAACACTATTTTGCTAATTTAATTTAATAGACGACTTAAAAGGTGACAGTCAAAACTAAAAGGTTCAACTTTTATTTTATGCAAGATGTAACAAAACGTATGACTTCTAGTATATGAAATATGGGGTGGCGATCACGTCCATGAATTTTCAATAAAAGTTTAATATTACAAGAAATAGCAGCACCCAATACTGTCTACCAATATGTAAGCCTCTATGTCAATTTATTATTGATAAGCTATAACTTGACTACGCAAATATTATGTTTATTTTATCTGATTTTCTTTTAAGTTTATAAATATTTAATGCATTTTTATTTTTATTGAACATCATTAAGTGATCATTTTTGGATTTAAGAATATCTACTTATTTTATTTTGATTTGTTTTTTTTTTTTAGTTGTTTCCATTATATTGACTTTAAATTTATTTCTTATGTCCTCTTATGTAAATGGTTAGGTATGCGTTACTTCCGATCTATGCGCCAGTAGCTAATCTAGCCGGACTACATTTTAATTAACAAACAGCTGTGTCCCATTCGATCCCCAATTTAAGCAGAAATGTTAAGTTCGTATTCACCAATGGGATATTAAACATATTTTACCTCTGATTGTTCACGGCCGCATTTCGAAGTGACAATCACATCAAATCCAGTTTGCAATTACACCGGTTACTAATTCATCGGTTTGCAATTACGTGTTAATGAGAACTGTGCAGTAAACCGTTTAACTTACGTGTAATCAATAAATTTTATAAGAGCGGTTCTAAAACTGAACGAATAAACGAATGAACCGTCACACAGCCAGATAGTCGTTTGGATATTTAAGCTTTTTAAATTGTTTTATTTAATATGACAATTTGTGCACGAACTACACGATACTTAATTTACCTATTCATTAAACATGTAGAGGAATTTTTGAAAAAACTACGTATTAAAAAAAAAGAATATTAAATAAATATACGTACGTATATCTGGCAAAGATACTGCAGCGTGTAAATTAAAAAAATTTAAAAATAAAATATTAAAATTGTTATTCACCTTATAATATATTTATTGATATTAAAACTGCAACTGATATGTGAAAACAAACTATGTACCTTTTTCCGATTTTCATCCAATAGAGAATTTAGTGATTCTTTCGCCGTTTGGTAGGGATTTGAAGACATTAAACTTCGCATAAAATAATACACAGCATCTAACTTCTTCCTCTAAAAGAATAAAGAATTTAAAAATAAATATTTCCGTCATTATAATGAGGGTATATGTTGACAAGAGATTGGATTTACTAGATTTATTATTGAAATTTACTATTGAATTTACTAGACATCTTAAGGCATATAATTGCACAAGGTCAGATTTTAGAGATCGAAAAACTCGCTCTAAATCAAAGTGGTTTGAAAGATTTTATTTATAATAACTACAATTATTGTCTATACTGTAATATTGCTGTATTCGCTGTTGATCAAGTATATTGACAATGTCTTTAAAGGCAAATAAATTTAAAATATTCATGTAACCAAAGTTTCAAGTACCGAAAATTTTTCTAATGCTGAACTACACGCTCTATTAATAATAATAATAATAATATATTTATTCCAATATAAGTTACACAATTGTTAAATAATTAAAAGGCATGCCTTACTACTAAGTATTTGTATTATAATATGTATAATATGTTATTATGATTGGAATCCATTTTTTTAACCATATCAGCTACCTCCGGTTGGTTTGCTGGTCCCTTTTATTTCCTCTTGTTCTCGTTCTTATTGTATGCCCTTCTCCTGTCTCTCTATCCAATACATTTTGTTTTTCTTCTTAAAAAAAGCATAGCCGTTGATTCTTTTAACGTTCTTACTCAAAAAATTAAAAGAAAGGTCGATTTTTCGGTGTCTGTATGTTCAAGAATTTCTCCTTCCCTATGCGATCGATCTGGATGAAATTTGGTAGACACGTGTAGACTATGAGTCCGCAGAACGGTTTTTTTTTCATTTTTTTATAAATCCAATATGTCAGACAAAAGCCATTTTTTTGTTCAGAAATTTCCTATTTAAACTAGGAGATTGAAATTTTGCACACAAATAACGCCTTGTATTATACGTCGAATAAAAGTCCCATTTTGCCAAATTGTATAGGAGCGGTGTTGCCACGTTTGAAGCTTAACAAACTTTGAAATATTTCCGGAGCGATAAAAAGTTTCGCACATATTTTTTTTTATTTCTTCCTTTAATACTTAAACGATTAAGCGAGTTTAAAAAAAACTCGCACGTCACAGCACCGGAGTAATTTGACCGTGAAAATAAGTGTATTACTCTAAATATCTCGGTTCCTATGAATGCTGGAAAAATGAAACTTGGGAAACTCAGGGGAGGAGGATTCAGGGTAGGCGGGAGATTCATGAGTTAGATTAATGTTAATAAGTTTGACCATTGTTGGTGAAATTGTCTGCTTTAATGTCTTTAATGCTGTAATGAGCTGTTATGTTGTCATATTCTGGTGAACATGCATCCCTCAAATTGTTTTTCAATTTCCTCTATGTTAGTAGGTTTTAGGAAAATAGTTTTTCATTTTCTTCTGGGTGTTTAAAAGGATGTATTTTTTGTGTTTTTGTTATATTGTTCTATCCCGTCGATATGTAGTAGTCGTTGAATCTTGCCGTTACTTCGTTGATTTGTAACTTCTTTCCATTCTCCTCTAATGTCATTACATCATTTTTCCCTTTATGTTTCCTGTGTAATATTTCATTTATCGTTCTCCATGTTTGTCTTATGTCCGTCTTGTTCTTTTTTTTTTTCTAATTTTGTATGGTAGTATGTAGTTTGATGTTTCTCTTCTACATAACTATGTAACCAGGTTTTTTGTCTGTTATAGTTTGCCGTCTTCTCTCCATTTCTCTTGTCTGGCTTCATTTGTTTGTATAGTTTTTCTCTTGTTTTGATTTCTTCTACTATTTCATCCGTTATCCAGTCATTTTGATTTGTTACCATGATATTGTATTCACTATTTTTTTTATTCCCTCTAAAAGAATACTTAGCGTGTTGAATGATTTCATCTCTATATTCCCAAACTCTTCACTATATTCATGTATTTTTTTCTGTTTATTATTGTTATTTTGTTTTTGTAGTCCCGAAATTCTTGTGTTGTAGTCTTTAATCTTATTTTCAGTATCCTGTGGTTTGTGAAGCTTACATCTTCTATCTTTGTTGTTTTATAGAATTCTATATTAGAAATAGTACTGCGTTTGTACCATGATGTTGGTTTATTCTTATTGCATTAGCTGCACTAATTTTATTTTGTATTTTGTATCTTTAATTAAATTTTTGAAGTTCTGTCCTATGGTACTATTCTTTGTAATATCAATATTCTTGTCGCCTACTATGACATCATTTTTACATTCAAAATAATTTTCCATATGATCCTCAAAATTATTGAAGTTATTTGATGGTGGCCTATATAGCGCTACTATTTTTATTTTTGTGAATTTTTATGACTGAGTAGTATTATATTCATCTTTTAATGTGTGAATTACTTGGTATTTGATTGTTTTTTGAACATAAATAGATACTCCCCCTTCTCTACTGTCTCTGCAATTAAGTTCCATATTATACTCTGGTATGTTGTAAAACTTTGATTCCTCTTTACTTAACCACATTTCCGTGATAACTATTATTTGTGGTTTACTTATTTTAACTAGGCATTTTACTTCATAAAATTTGTTTCTGATGCTTAGTATATTTAATAAAAAGATATCAAATTGGTCCTTTTCGCTTAACATTATATATTTAAAATATGCTTCTGTGTTTATGTGTGTCTTTTTGTTTGCGTCTCTGTGTGGTATAAATTATTGTGTTTGTTAAGTATTTGCCCACTTTATTTTCTTCTCTAATCCTTATCGTTTGCTCACCTTCTTGTTTTCTTACATATATGTGTCCATTTTTGTGTCGTACATACTTAAATCCTTGTCCTTGAAATTTTAGTATGTACTTGAAAAAACGTTGTGTTTCCAGTGTTAACTCCTCGTTTATATTCATTCTGTTATCATTATTCTCTTCTATTTCACAGTTTGCTAGTGTTTGCTTTCCTATTTTTGAACTGTTTATCAGAATTTCTGCTTATTTTCTTTGTCATAAAATTTTACTCTGGTTGCCTTTTGGTTTCAAGCGTTTGCATATTTTCTATGTCTCTCATTGTTATTTTTTGTGACAATGAGAGACATGAACGTTTTTAATATTTTTAATAACTTTTCTTTAGTTACATCTGTATTGTGCGTTCTTTCAGTTATTTGCGTGATTATTATATTTTTTTCTATTTTATGGTATTCTTGCTCCTGTATTTTTTTCTGTTGAGAGATTCATTTCTGTCTGTATTAACTTTGTCTCCTTTTGAGTTTTTTTTTTATATTTGCTCTTTTAGTTGTATATTTATCTTTTTTTCTTCCTCGTACATTTGATATGTCTTCTAGCGAATCCTTCATTTCTTGCATATTATTTTAAAAATCTTTGATATCGTATGTGCTATGCTATACGATGACATCAATGCGTTATGCAAATGACACATGCATACACGCACTCGCCATTCCTACTCAATCAAACACATAAGACGACAGTTTACACATAAAATTCACACAACCAACAGCTTAAACAAAACAAATAACAAATTTGTAAGTAAAATTGTTACTAATTTAATTATAATCTAAATTTATCATAAATCTTTGTAGTTGCCTGACGATGCCTGTATTAAAATAGGCGAAACCGGTCGCAAACTATATAAATAAATAAATAAGGAAGTACAAAGAAATTATTTAATATATTAATTTATTTATTGGTTTTATTCCTTTGCGATATATTGTAAATAAATCTTTATTTGACTGAAATCGGATGAGTAGTCACATTGATATAATTAGACTGATTAAATCACCTTTAGATCATCTAGTTTTAGTACAATGGGGAGTTAATTACCATACTATTTTTTGTTTTTATTTTTTGTCCTATTGTAAATAAATCTTTCTTTGTTATTGTTATTAACAATAGTTCGAGGAATCTTAAAAAATCTAGCGTGACTATTTAAATAAAATTTACTGAATAAATCTTTATTTAGGAAAAGCTTGTCTGGTGTTCTTTAAAGATCAAATGGTCTACGTTAATGTAACTTGGTGATCTTTAAAGGTCAAATCTGCAGAGTTGTTAAATCATGCATGTTTATTAAGTATATATGTTTCAAATTCGACATTACACTTACTGAATGTACTGCAAGTAACGCTAACTGATAGTAAGGCCGGCCATTTTTAGGACTAATTTCATGCGCTTTGATATAGAACCTGAAACGGATTAAGTAGAGATACATATATTGTTACACAAAAGTGTTTACAAAGAATAAACTTAACTATAAAATAAGATTAATATTGCAGATATATTTGTTATACATATTACTATATTTATGCGCTTATTTAGATATTCCTCATAACTATAGAATGCTTCTTTAACTAGAAATTCTCTTATAACATTCTTAAATTTGTGTTTCTCTAAATTCCTTATGGATACTGCTAATTTCTTGTACAGTTGAATATATCTTGGTCCATTTTGTGTTTTTGTTAGACAACAGAAATCCGTTCTAATATCTTTTTTGAGTCTGATATAGTGTTTATGGACTTCTTCTTGTAGTTGGAAGTTGTTGAAATTGTTATTTACATAGAGCAAACATTCGAGTATGTAGATGGTAGGCAGCGTTAACACATTGAGCTTCGTACAAGCTTCATGGCAGTCATCTCTGTAACTGAGTCCTGCTACTGAAGTGCTCGCCTTTGAAATTTCTATGTCGAGGTGGAGAATGGCCACATACCAAGGTGGAATATGAAATTATTGAATGACATATTGCATGGTATATCATGAGCATTCCATTTTCTGATAATATATATAAAAAGTTTCTTAGGTCATAGATATTGCTGCTCACCTTTTTGCCATGGTCTCATGTTCATTCCATCTTACTATTGGATCCAAATTTAAACTGCCTTTGTGTTGTGACTGCTATTCATTTCTTTTAGGATGAGTACCATATTCTGCATTTTATTCTGGTTCATACATAATTCATTTCAGTTGAACCATATGATTGCTATATTTATCATATTTTGGTTATAATTTCGTTAAGATTATCCTCTCTATTAAGTAGTGTCATCTGAGTATTGTACACACTTTGAGTATTGTGCCATATAGTCAGGAAAATCATTAACATATATTAAGAATTGAAGTGGGCCTAGAACTCCTCTAGTTATCCGTTCCTTGTCGAACTCCTCGAACTCCTTGTCGAACTCCTCCATAACTCTTCTGGTGTGTATTATTAAACTTGGCACATTGAAATCGATCACTTAGATATGATTTTATGATAGTGTCATCAAATTTGTAACACTTTATTTTTGCTATCTGAATGTTATGTGACACGCAGTCAAAAGCCTGTGTTATATCAAAGAAAGTGGCCATTATATACTGGCGATTTTCAAAACAATTCATGCAGTAATTAATAAACTCCTTTATTACTGTAACTGTGTTTTTATTTTGTCTAAATCCATATTGTGTTGAGTTGAATAGTTTATTTGTTTCAAAATATTCTATAATTCTGGTGGAAAGTGCCTTCTATGGAGATAACCGCAAGAATAGATATTGGCTAGTAATTCGTTTCAATGTCAGCATGTCCTTTCTTGAATATGGGTACTACAATTGATCTCAATTGAGTTCATGTGGAAAAATTCCTTCCTGAAGACACCTGTTAATTAACTTGGTTATAGGATACACGAGATTGTTAAGATTTCTTTTTTAAATTTGTATCCTGAGGCCATATACATCTTTACTTCTAGTATTATTTACATCTTTAATGATTTTCCGGACTTCTATAAAGGAGACTTTAACTTGAAGACTATGTTATCAGGTATGTGCATATTGTCTAGTCTTCGTGGGTTTTGGCAATTCACCCCAATTTTTTCCACGATCATATTAGACAGATTTACAAAATATTTGTTGAAGCAAGACGCGTCTAGCTTCTCCGCACTAACAAAATTTTTTTGTGACTTACTGTTTTGACCTATTTTCCAAATTGTTTCAATGGGATTGCTACATTACGAAAATAGTTTTCGTATGCTTTAACTTTTGTAGTTTTTAAAGCTTGTCTATATTCTATGCGATTCTTTTTTTTCTATTCGTATTTCTTCAATACCCAGAGACCTATACAATTTATGTTTGTTATGACACTGCTCACGCATTATTCGTAATGACTCATTGAGCACTTTACCTTTACATGTTCCAGTTTTGAATTGATTATGTTCAAAGGGAAAATTGTGTAGAAAACTTTGCGTACTTCTTTTAAAAATATGGGGAATTTGGTGCTACTTGTTGAGCCAGTAATATTGATGTACTCACAAGAGAGAGAATCAATTAATTTGTGAAAGCGATTAAATCCTTGTTGGGTTTCTTCTTGTTTATCGGAGGTATATCAAATTCTATAAATTGTACAAGATAGTCCGTGTGAACGTTCGATCAATGTGATGGTCCGGTCCAAAATTTATAAAGATATTATCGAGGCAATTTGTACCTCTTGGTGAAAAAATTTGCTTGTGTAATATAAAGCCATATGTGTGAAATATGTACCCCTTGGTCAAGGCATTAGTATCTTTAACATCAAGTCGAACATGAAAGTCACCTGTTATTACGATATTCTGTTTAGGATTACTTGCTAGGAGGATTTGTTCTAATCGCGACAAAAATTCGTTGAAGTTGCTTAGTAGTGATCTCTATATAACTATTACAATTAGATTGAGATCTTTCATATGTGCTACAACCACCTCACAGGTAATGTTCATTTACACGATGAATATGTGAACTTGCTGGCTAGGAATCACTTAGAATCATAATGCCGCCGTGTGATCTAGTTGTTTGCCTACAGCAGGCAAATATTGGTTCAACATTTAAAAAGATTGAAGCTCACTGACCTTGTTTTTGATGCATTGTGTGTTAATATGAAGTAGATTTATTTTTGTATTTTCCTCCGTCAATCTATGGGACTTTCGTTTGCTGTATGTTGATGCATATGTTAATTGCTATTCTGCTTGTGCCTGAGTTAGTCTTGTGTGTGAGGAACTTTCACCATTATTATGCTTGATAAAACTGAAACGTTTTTATAATACTCCTAAAGGCCAAAATTCAGTATTATATAGAGTATCTTTATACTTCCAATTGATTCCTATTTTAAAACTTTTATTATTGACTTTATTTCCTTGTTCGATTTCCGTAAATAATCTATCAACGTTTTCTTCATTACTATTAAGTTTATTAGTTATATATTGTATCACATTTTCGGTTACTGTATTTATCACTTTTGAAATATAGTACCATGTCATTTTACTTCTACCCTCAAATATAATATCTTTGGCTTGGTCTTGGCTGTTGATTGTTTGCGTAGTGCGTATCTTCATGGTCCTTTTTCTCCTGGTAACTTCAATAAAATCAGCCTGTGAAACCTCTTTCGTTATGTTTGTGCATGAAGTAGCTTTGGGTCGATTATCTGCTTCCTCTCTGAACTGATTTTCTTGGTTTGCACTTAATTTTGTTTGCTCGATTAGCGTGTCAGTGTTTCCTAATGGTTGTGTTATTTCCACTGTTTTTGTTGCTAGTGTATATGAAATTTGTTTGTCAGGTTCTTTCGGTAGTTCTACATTTCTTGTTGTATTGTTAGGTTCAGATAGCACGAGTATGATATTTTTGTTTTGAGCTTTGTTTCCTTGAGGTATATGTATATTACCCTGCTTATTTTTTTTGATGGGGGTTTATCACTATGATTACATTGTGCTTATTTGTTTTTTGGAGAGATGTTGAAATTTTTATGGAATTAATAATGATTCTGGTAGATTTGTTTGTAAGGTGGATTTTATTTCGTTAATTTCTATGCACAATTTCTATGTCAGTTTTTGCTGTGAGTAAATGATATGATTTTAGGTTATTTCTATTTTCCTTTGTTTTAATGGTTTAAATCGTTTTGTAGCTGTGCAAGCGTGTTTGTGCATTGTGGAGGCACATTGTGTCTCATACAATGACTCTTCGCCAAATCCGGGAAAATCCAGTGAGTTTCGTTCACTTGTCACACCCTTGTTTATGCACTCATCACATTTTCACTTGTCAATTTCACCAGTCTTATTTAAATTAGTATATGTTTCAACCGAGATGTTAGTACAACGTAAATGAAAAGTTTTGTTGCATTTTAAATATTTACACAATATTTTATCATCGTATTTGGTAATATTATTTTTACAGGACACACATTTGTCCGCCATCTTGAAAACGCGCAATATTGACATAAAAAAAGAATGAAGAAAGCTTAATTTCTATTACTTTCTACCACGAGATTTCACACCACAAGTTTTCATACAAAGTTAAAAAAAGTATTAAAACGTACTGTCTGCATTTTCCATAGTTCGCAGTTTCGTTAATCTGTTCACGATATCGTCCTAAATCACCCAATGACAGATATATCTTTTGCACTGCGATTAACACCAGGCCAAATTTCTTATCAGAATTTTTCCGTGCGTTGTAACCAAGAAAATCTGATACCTTCGAGAGAAAAAAAATGTAAGTACTGTCATGTATACAATAGTTTGAAGAAAAATATTCTTAGAAATATCTAGACCAGTAGATGTTAGTTCATCGACAAAAGACTTCAGATTGCCAAATTTCTTGTTCTGTTCTCATCAAGAAATTCCCAAAAATTTTTATAAAAAAACTTTATTCAGTGTGTTGGAAAATTTAGAATACTGTTCAACAATATTTGTGCTTACAAATAGTTTCTATTTAAGTTTATTCTTCTCTAGAACTGTATAAATAAGTTCTTTTGAAGGCCAACTAAACAATTAGATGATCTATTCCTAATACCTACATGCTGTTTACTCAATCTATCCTACTATTTGATGAAATGCAACTGGATTTTAGATCACACCTAAGATCTTTGGTAGCCTGTTGAATGATTTTCTGACACAAATGTCGAAAATTCATAGTCTAGAATTGCGTCAAGTCTATACCAAGACTAATCTACTATGTTTTCAGAATTACGTGTTACGTACCTTGAAAGAGGCATCGTTTCTAAAATGCTTTCAGAGTGAATCATAAAACTTTACCAAAAAGCGCTCTAATATTACATTCCATGTTGGCTTGGTAACATAAATTGGAAGCTTTTAACTGGTACAATACTACATTATTTAATTAATGTAAAACTCGAGAATTATATTAGTAGTGAAATAAGATTAACGTGGGCCAGTCATGAAGTACTCGGAGTGTCTAACCTAAGCTTTTGCAAATTTAACTACTTATAAATCTAGACACGACTAAGTTGAATTACAATCTGACCTAACAAATTTCAATACTTGGGCTAAGAACAATCTCTTGGAATTAAATATCAAGCAATGTAGCAACCTAAGTATGTTCTGAGGAAAAGAAAAATCCGAATTCATGTACAAATGTAAGACAACAATGATATTTCAACAAGAGGAACTGGATTTGTTTTCCACTTAAAAAATAGAATATTAAAAAATTTGGGAACGTAACATGCTAACGTATCTTGTCTATAAAACTTTTTGCTAACCTATCTTGTCTATAAAACTTTTTAACAATTTTTTTGTTTAATGTTACAGAGGTTATTTCATGAAACTGTTGGAATTTGCAATTAAAAATATTAACGAGCTAAACCTAAAATCCTACTTAACAATTTATGAAATGGTCGTCCGCTCCAGCACAGACTATAGTTCTATAATATGGACTACGTTTGACATAAACATTTCTAATTCAATTAAGAAATAAAAAATAGATAATATAAAAAATAAGCAAATATCAAACCGTATCTTACCTTAAAAGAGTAATAATTCTCCAATTTTTCTAATAGTTGCTCATAGAATTTAATACCTTCATCGATCAAATTCAGAAGGAAATTCTTAAACTTATCACCATTATCAGGATCATCCAAAATCGCTTTACGAACCTGTTCGATCAGATTATGATAGAGAATGCGCCAGAAATGTTGTTCAATATTTTCCGTTTGCGTGAAGCGAATTTCATAGCACAGTAAATATTCAAGGCCCTGCATTAGGAACTTTCGATAATCGTTAACTTTGTCCCAATACATCAAAATACCACCGCATCCTGTAAATTAATCAGTTTGATAATTCATTCGGTTTCATCCAAAAAGTAACACCTCAGCTTTTATCCCGAACTTTCTAATGGGTGTTATAGCGAAATTTCTCAAACGATAATTTGATATTTTTGTTAACTGTTATTATTACTAGAATTTACGACAGTTTTGGCAAAAAGAATGTTTTGGCATTCTTTTAACCCTACTGTTCATAGAGCACTAGAGCACAAAA
>WYDF02029990.1:0-12848 GCA_009867245.2 Adranes taylori
GAATGAAGCATCGATTATTATTTACTTAAATTCTTAAGCACTGTTTTTATAGGGCAGGCGTGAACAAATAAAAGAGTGTATAAATTTCAAGTCAGTATAATTGTAATCTGTTAACGACACAACAATAAAGAAATTAATAAGTCAGCATAATTGAATAAAATAATTCATCTTAGACTCTAACATAAATCAATGTTCAATATTTTCGTTTTAATTAATCCCGCAAAAAAAATTTAGCTCGTCATAAAAATGATAAATGAAGCATCGCAAAATACAGGTAAACCTTAATAAAAATTAGAAGAAGTTTACTCACACATGAGTCGTCATTCTTTCTTCAAATAGTAATCCAACAATATGCACTAAACATTAATTAATTACTGCTTATATTTTCACACAAAATAATTCAATTCCCATTACTAATTACTTCTTACTTTTTCGACCATAAAAATTAATAAAGTCAATAATTTAATCAATGAAATTTCAAATAAAATTATTCGCGCCATCAACCGGCTGTGGTTTTGCTTTCTAATCTTGGCTTCCGACTGACGTAAAACTTCGCTTTGCATAAGTCGCATAAGTCTTTATTGATTTACCCCTACTATGCAACCTAATAACTTTTTCTTTCAACTCTACTTTTCCCTATTTCTAATAATATGCTATCTTCTAAGGCATTTTAATCTGATCACCTATTAACCCTACTCTGCTAATTGCATTCTGCACTAATGAAGTTACCGAAAGCAATTAGCGGAGGTCATAGTGGATTCGTACCCAATGAACGCGACGGTGGTCACACATACTACTATAGTTTCACACATCGCGTATAGTTTCACACGTCACTATTGCTTTGCATCAAACAGTGTCGCTCCCCGCTACTACTCATAATTTAAATATGATTTCAAGGTTTCAATTTTCTTATTTCATTCGGAATGTTGAAACAATCTAATTAATTGACTATAATGGAAACATAAGGATAGTTTATCTTGCATGACCTTTAAATAAGCTCCTTACATAATATGTCTCTCAAAGGTTTATAAATCTTTCACATGGGTTTCTGTTTGAAAAGCACTTACCATATTTGTTTCATATTTCCTTGCCTTGTCTGAACGTTCGAACAGTAGTGCTAAAGATTTGCGGAGTCCTATGAACAGTGTATGCAGTTCTTCTTGTAATGTCCTTTCGTTGGATGCTATTGTTTCCAATTTTTGTTCTGTCGCTACTCCACAGCAGTACTGGAATATTGCTCCAATAAAATCTAAACCCCGTTTGTATCTAGTTGTAGTTTTTACAATAAAAAAATCTATATTTCCCTGTTTAAATAAATCAGTATCCAAAGACGATTCAAATTCTACATTCGTGTAGATACGTAAAGAAGCTGATCGTTTAATTTTTATCTGCGCATTCATGATAACATGCTGTAATGTGATGCAAACACAACCAACACTTACAAAAGTTACCACTTATACTTTCAAAAGCAATAGCAAAAAGCAAAAATTACAAAGTACCGGGCCTTCGTCCTATTACAGTCTTTAGTGTGCCCCGTTTATTAGGAGGAGGATGCTGCTGGTCTTTGGAGGCAGAAAGACTCGATAAATGACCAGCCATTTTACGAATGTATTGTGGAAGATTTTGATTTGCACCTTTTTGTTTAATTTTTTTTTTTTTTATTAAAACAGTTCCCAAATTCTTTGACTTTTACTAACCGGGGTTTTTTGCTTTATAGAATATGAAAGCGCTAATTCCAGTGAAATTGATCAAGCCATACAATGTGAACATAGCTAACGCCGGGTGTTTCTAACCACGTAATATGAAGTAGTCTCTCTATTGACAACATCTACACCATCTTTTGGTAACATTATAAATCTCAGCACTTCTGGTTTACCTATCTCACGATTTAGTCGATATCCGAGCAATTTATTTGTCTTATTCGGCATGTACATTTCAAATCTGCATCTCTCACGAAATGCTAGTAATATTTCATTGAGGATAAGGTACTCTCCAACAGAGTAGTGTATTTTATCATGTTTATTAAACTTTTCCATAATTTGCCTTACGGTCGCAAAATTGGGTTGTGATTTTATTTCCTCTCTTGTGTCAGGGTTATCAAATCGAGAGCTTTTAAACAAAAATTTCAGGTTTCTATTAGCCATCACCGCTGGAAATATTTTAGATCCTAGTCCATTGTCGGTATAGAACTCAGCAAGATGTTTTCGTCTTCCATGTTGTTAGATTCATAATACTCCTAGATACGGCTTATTTCCTTGCCGTCGTACTTATCCTTGTATTTATTTGAAATCTGTAGCATATATAGATTAGTGTTTACAACAACAATATTTATGATCTCGAAAAAATACATGAGTCGGCATATTTCCTTTGCTTCTCCCAACACAGCTGGAAGATGGGTTACAATATTCCTTTGTTGTGTTCAAACATTGAGAGGTGCAGTTTTTTCCACTTTGTCCCACTTTTTTCATAAAAGTATTTAGATCACAAAAAATCGGGTTGATGAAAACGATCAAAAGACGGTTGATGAATTTAGACGAATAATAAAATATACTTAAGACTTGTTTACATCATGACAAAACAATAAACATCAACTTTATTGAATTGTGCATAGTCAAAGGTTATAATAAAATACATCCGTGGAAAACATAGAGATAATAATTTCTTACGGCGTTCAATAAAATTAATATTTAGTTACTTTTATATTATATAGCGATTTGTTACATACATTATCATTTTTTATTCAAAATATAATCATCATTGTTTATTAAAAAAAAACTTATTTAATCAGATTAAAGTCAACGAACTTAAACGTGTTTTAATTTCTCAATTATTTGTTCATAATAAAGTAAAATTATTACTCATATTGTCTTCAGCCATAATTCACACAAAAAAATGATCAAATAAATACGCGTACTTTAAAATAAAGCTTAGACTGAACTTGTTGGTTGTGGTGACTTCTGATAGCCGACCACGACTTAGACAAGTTCATGTGATTGTATTCTTACTCAGTAAAGATCCATTGCATACATTATTTTTTAGATGATCTGTTTCTAATACATGGACGCAAAAACTGATTTACACGAGAATCTACCTCGATTTCCTCTTGACTATTAATTTCAGTACGTTACTCTAATACTGAAGATGAACTACAGGTGTTGTTTAAGAGGTTGAGCTTTGATTGTTAAAGTCCCCCTTTCAATTAAGATCACTGTAGGTGCAACTTTGTCCATTTTTGAGGGTGGTCGGATGCTTCTCAGAGAAAAATCCAATGGAAGAGTATGCGAGGCATACTTTGATTGTTAAAGTCCTTTGCCCTCCATTGATAGATAAAACACTAACAGCTCATTTCATCTTGTAAAGGTGCTATTTTGTACAAATGCATTATATACTGCTAATGCTAATAAAATGCATTATACCTAATGCATTATAAATTAATAAATTGATATATAACATTTAATATATGGAACCTAGTATACACTTGTAAATTATAAGGAAAATTTTAAAAATTGATTTAAGACGCATAGCGCAGTGATAGAAAGCCGTACTTATAATTCGGTGTCTTCGCGCCTATAGTTAGTCTATATCTTGTGCCTGTAGTCAGATGAGAGGGTGCTGATGATAGCTATCACCATGCCAGAAACACGTGTCCACCCCGCCTCAATTTTTAAATTAATTCTTTAAAACTTCTTAATCATCAATATTTTCGAAATTGTGCATCTATCTATTTAGAATTTGGTATTTCTTTTAAAAGTAAATACTACTTACATTCTTCATTGAATATATGTAAGACCTTTTTTTGGCGTTACAATATTCTTGATATGTATGTATATATCACACTATACAATTTTTCTTCAATGATCTGAAGGAATTGGAAGAACACATAAGTTAGTATAACTTCTGAATACTTACGGGAAACCAATCTACTAACAAGAGAAATAAATGACTGAATCATATCTGTATACAGAAATGCATTTGGGATGTTAGCGGAATCATTGAACATTATACACGAGCGTATTAAGATAAGGAGGATTCCCAGAAATTTTAATTTAGTATTTTGCACATAATCGTTCTTAGAAGCGAGGAAATCAGGAAATCAACGGAATTTTTTCAGCAGATATTAAAGAAATACAATTGTAGAAAAATTACACTAAAATATCCAAAAAACTGCTAAAAATAAATAAAAATACATATTGTTACATGACCGAACGGGTGAGGCCTATTAAGATATTTTTTTTCCAGCAAAACTGCGAATTGCGAAAGGTACATAGAAGCTCACGGTCCCATAATTTTGCTCAAATAAATTGCGGCAATATTTATGTATTGCATGGACTCACAGGCATCAGCCGTCTGGTGGAGACATAAAGAGGTTGTTTCTACCTGTTTTATAAAAGATAATAATTCATCTGTACAAAATTTAAAAATGCGTGGACGTGATCGCCACCCCATCTTTCATATACTGAAAGTCCTACGTTTTGTTACGTCTTGCATAAAACAAAATTTAAAACTTTTTGTTTTACTGTCACCTTTTAAGTCGTCAATTAAATTCAATTAGCACAATAGTGTTTAGGGTAAACTAAACCACATTAGTCTAACCTATATATCGCTTACCTATGAATCCAACGTTCCCCGTATTTGCCTACCGCGCGGACAGCTACGTTCCACAGTCCGGTTTGGCTTGGCCTACGACCCCTCTTGACTCTCTTTTCGGCTAATTTCTAAAAGACTAGTCTGGCGTGTTAAGCGGTCGGCTGTCGTTTTTGACTTAATTTTTCTCCACTGCCGCTTTTGTGTCACTTCTTCTTCGTGTCCGCTTTGCGCAAAATTGAGAACGTCGCGCTCAATACCACTTGCAGGGATGGCACTTCAATTTCATTCCACGCATAATACAATAAAGTATATCCGAGTGAAATTTCAATCTTCTAATTTGTAAACTGAATTTCTCAATAAAATAATCATTTTGAACCCCTCCCAAAATTATAATGTACACACGCCACTGATAACAACATTTATTCAATTGCAAAAGCAGTTTATATGTCTCATACAAAGTAAAATATTTTCCCTGTAACTTTGGATATATGTGCTATCATGTAGGTCTTACATGTACATATGACTTATTAAGGATCATATCTTTGAAAGGATAAGAGTTAGACCCATGATATGTGGTATTATTTTAAATAAAATTAAAAGGGCTACCAAAATGTCAAAATTATTCAGGGTGTTACTAAAAAGTTTTTGAAAAAAAAATTTATTGCTCAAAACTGGTCAAGTATATTCATTGCTCACTGTGGCAGAATTGAGATCCCTTAGATCTACATACGTTCTCCAGCTTTCATTTTTCCAACGTTCATAGAAACCCAGATATTTAGGGTAGATCACTTTTTTTTCAAGGTCAAAATACTTCGGTGCTATGGTGTGTGACTTTTTGAAACTCGCTTAACCCTTCAGAGTTAATGTTCGGCTGTTGTACATAAAGTTTAACGTCGGTCCGTGAGACCATTTATAGAAGATGTTAAAATTTTTGGAGTGTTTATTATTTTAGTTGATTTTTGTATAATTATTAATATTTCTTAGGGTTCTAGGTAACGTAATATGTCATTAAAACAAACAAATAAGATAAAATTTTGTAACAAGATATATATAAAAAAAAAATAGAAAAAATAAAACTTAAATTCTTACAATAAATTCTTACAATGTTATAAATCAATTAACACATAAATAAACTATGTTAGATTATAATAAACTATGTTATTTTTCTTTGAGCTGCAAATAGCGCACCTTCCATGAGAATTTTTTTTTTGGAGTATACTGGGGTTGAATATTTAAACAGCAAAAAACTGATAAAATAGACTACATAGGTAAAATAGGTAAATAAGACTACAATTTTCAAAAAATTATAAAGTAAAACTTACTCTTATTATAAAACGTAAAATATAACGTCGGTCTGACAGGTTGTAAATGACAATAAATATAAAAATTACTGATCTAGCGACCAGCTGACACTGCACTTCGAGTGAACAAGTTGAGCCACGGAGGTACTAAAAGGCACACATGCGCTTTTTGTAAAATAAACAAATAACAATAAAATGTTTTCAAGGTCGGTCCCTGACACCGCACGTTAACTCCGAAAGGTTATGTATTAAAGGAACTTTCGACACAAAAATTTTTATTAACGTCCTTGGTTGAGTTTCTAAGGAAATCGACCGCAAAGTTTGCAAAACAAAAACTCCATGTACATATGTTTCAAAGTGTTTCAAATAAAATCGAAGGGGCTTCATGTAGCCTATAGAATAAAGTCCATTCGAATGTCCTACCTTTTATCGTTCCTGAGAAATTTCAAAAAGTTTGTTAAACTTCAAACGTGGCAACACCGCTTCTTATACAATTTGGCAACATGGGACTTTTTTATTCGACGCATAACACAAGGCATAATACAATGTGTGCAAGATTTCATCCTCCTAGTTTGAATACGACATTTTTGAACAAAAAAAAAGTCTCCTGTCCGCCATATTGAATTTATAGTAAATAAATGAAGAAAACTGTTCTGCGGACTCATAGTCCACACCTGGCCACCAAATTTCATCCAGATCGGTCCCATAGGAAAGGAGAAATTCTTGAACATACATCCGTACATCCTTATGTACATACATACGTACAAACAGACACCGAAAAATCGACCTTCCTTTTAATTTTTTGAAGAAGAAAAGTTTTTTTACAAAAAACTTTTATAAAAAGTTTTTACAAAAAACTTTTTATATGAAAAATTCTTCCTTATGACCCCCTCTTTGAATTGCGTATTAACAGATTGCAATAATTTCAATACAAGAGACGTACTAAGTTGAAATAGAAAAAATGTCAATACATGAATCCTGTATCTTTCATATACCTATAGGTATTACATACCTATATGGTATATGAAAAATAAAATTTTTATGTAAAGGGTGATTAGCATCGACAGATGGAACTACCCGAATTTTCTTATTTCTGTAAATTTACTGACGACGCTTACGAAACCTGCTATGATAATTTAAATACATAAGGCATACGAAAGTTGTTTTTTCTTATTACGGATTAAAGGAGTTTATTAAACAAATGCTTAATGATCGCATCATATTATCTTTACAGCTCGCCGAATTCTGCTTGATACAACACTAGCAGACGCTGAACAGATTAAGACCAATTCTCAATCACGTCCGCAAATCTTAATACGACCGAATCATCCCTTTTTATTGACGACTCAATCAGCTAATAGGACTGGCGATAAGCCAATCAAAGATTCCACTCAGATCCGAATTCTAAACTGCTCTAACGTATTAGATGACACAGATAATAACAGTAATCAAATGATTGAATCAACAAGAGCATCGACTGCAGGAGGTGCTATCAAATGTCTTACATCACAAAGTACTCCTATTTTATTTCTGCATGCCTCACCAGGCCAACAATTATTTGCAGTTAATCATAATGCCAAAGGTATACCATAAGTTTTGATCTATTTCTAATTAATTTCGAACTGCTTGATCTCTAATAATTTATTAAAACGATATTAAACGAAATCTATTATAATTTTTTTAATATTTTGTTGGATATATAGTAAACATTCCGTAAGGTGATATATTCTGAATATTTCTATATCATTGATAATTTCTTTTCCAGAGTCTACAAATAACGCCAAATTTGTAATTCGAGCATCACAATTAAATTTGCTTCCGAATACGGCTTCTGAAAGTAGAACATCACACGACTTGTCTGGTAATATGCCACCAAATAACTCTAGCAACCAAACGTTGTCGGGTACATTAGGTGCGAAAATTGCCGGTGAATATCGAAGCCATGGTTATGGTCATCAGATTATCGCTAATAGTGTTCATCAGAAAAATAATTCTCGCGAGGGGGTTGGTGACTTTATTGCTATCAGTGGCAAAGACTTAAACAGTTCGTGTGCATCATTTAGTGACGATTTAATTAAAAATAGTGGCGCCGATAGTGAAATGGAATTCATTGGCGGAGACAGATTGGGCAGTGGATTGATGACACCATTGGGGATAGGTAAGTTAATTTCAATATTGATTTGTAGAGCTTGGTTCAGATTGTTGCAATGAAATACTTATTTATAACTGTACTACTGTAATATTCATATGAATATTGTTTATTAAAACTGTGAGAGTACTACAGATATGTACACAGACTTTCGCAGAAATAGAAGATACAACTCTGGGTCGATAGTCTCGGGGAAAAATGTTTGGGGGTCGCTGCATTACAGGGTCCATTTAAAAGTCGTTAGGTGAATAACACCGTTGTCTTGGGGTCCCTCAGTGCAAAAGATCTTACATTCGTGTATCGATGCCGGACACCATACCACATAATTTATTGGAAGCGTTTTTAAAAAATAATGTAATATCTGTCGGAAACTATTCTGTCATTTCTAGCTTGCAATTGGCCTCGTCAAGTCCCCAACCTGCCTCTTTTAACGATTCGCTCAGGAATGTTTGTCTAACAAAGGCCCCCTATACTACTTGCAGGATCTGTGATCCTGAACTCGCTTTATTAGATTGGAATGTCTCGATATCCGGTTGGAAACCAGCGCGTGTCTTCCTTAGAAGACGCTATAGTTTTTGTCGTTTGTAATTAATGAAATTAAATTATTAGAATTGCAGATAAGGTTGCCAGCTAGTTGTACTAGATTTGTGTTTAATGCAACTGTTGAAGTTACGGTTCGTCCCAATACTAATGAGTTTAACAACACCCGCTTATTTTCAGTAGAAGTCGATCTATGATAACAGATCATCCATAACAGATCATAAAGAATGATAACAGATCATCCAAATTTTTTGTTTCTCTATCGTCGCTTCTAATAATTTGATTTCTTTTCGAAAACTGATCTTGGCAATTTATGATCTTCTTGAACGGTTAATTCTTGCTCAACTCTTTCGATTTCATCAAAATGATTTCTAACGAATTATCAATATTTTCATTGCGTGGTTCTCCTTTCTTCTATTTTTGTTTTCAGCTCTTCAAACATATCTTTTCCCAGAGAATTTTTATTAGAATCATTTCTTTTTAAATAAAAGATCAATAAAAATTCTGGGATATATGTAAAGGGTTCCATTTATGTGGAGCTTTATTTAAATAATTAAATAATTTTTTGCGTTTGATCTGAGGCATTTGCAAAATTTGGTTTCAGAGCAAATTTTTCAATGTCAAATTCTAAGTCAAAATTATCGCCAGACTCTGTATCATATGACTCATCTCCATTATCTTCTCTTGCAGCTTTATCAATTTAATTGGATTCTTGTTTATTATATAGTACATTCATAACTAAGATGTATCCCGTGATTCAACATAATTCATTTTCCTTTTTTTTCCAAATTTAGCCGTAACTAGTTCCATCAGTTGTTGTTGAAACAGTTTCCGTCTTGAATATAATTTTAAATTCATTGAGCCGATTTCCTACGCTTTCCTTTCCTGAATCTCATTTGACTGAATCATACGTCCTGAATCACATTCCCAAATTGCAAATGTTGTTGTCTTCGTGTGCAGTACAATTTTAAAATATCTTCTGTTTGTTCCACTAGTCTATTCATTCCCTTGAAAACACTAAATCATAATCCCGACTTTTTCAGTTTTTTTATATCTAAAATCTTTTTTGATTGAATATTTGATGTTTCGTGGTTAAACCTCCACTGGAATTATTTAATAGAGAAATCATGAAATTAATATTTCTTATTACTTGTGTCTCGAACAAATATTTCCCCCGTCCGGGACTCCCGGACCTCTCGAATGCCGGTCGATTGTTCTTCCATATAGAAATATTAATTTAATAAAAAATATTCATTTCATAATTTACTCTATTAAATAGATTGAAATGTATTATCTTTTTATATGATATTATCTCAAATGTAAATTCACCGATATTAAAATTTTTTACTTTTATCAACTTAATATTTTTTGCAATGATCTAAATATAACCCAATAAATTAAGATGCTCACTTTAGAAATTTGCTAGTCGCAAGCTAATAATTATGACGTATCAACAATCGTTTCATTTAAATGAATTAGATTACAAGTTCATGTTAGGAGGAATGTATCACTACAAAATGGTGAAGCCTTTGGCATGAAAACATGTCTGTTCTGCCACGTTTCTGTGTTTAGTTTCATCGTGGTTAAACCTCCACTGGAATTATTTAATAGAGAAATCATGAAATTAATATTTCTTATTACTTGTGGCTCGAACAAATATTTCCCCCGTCCGGGACTCCCGGACCTCTCGAATGCCGGTCGATTGTTCTTCCATATAGAAATATTAATTTAATAAAAAATATTCATTTCATAATTTACTCTATTAAATAATGCCAGCGTGGGGGTTTAACCACGAAATATCAAATATTCAATTAAACATGCGACCGCCTGCAAAGCGGAAAAGAAATTAATAAAAGATCCAGGAGATTCCTTCTATCTGATGAGGAATGAGTCGATTGATGGTAGCAAGCAGGTGGTCAAAATAAATCCTGACATATAAGTTGCCTATGGTAATAGATACGGAAAAGAAATACATATTAAAAATTATTTGTGTCTTCGAATAAGTGCCCGTTAGCTCAATTGGAAAAGCAATCGACCGGCAATCGAGCAGTCCGAGTTCGAGTCCCGGACGGGGTAAACATTTTTCGAGACACAAGTATAAGAAATATTAATTTAATAATTTACTCTATTAAAATCTTTTTGCTTCTTTTTTTTATCGTAATATTTTACTACGAGTATCATCATATCTAACGGATTTTTTGGCATTTTATGCCTATTCTAATTTATGTCTTTTTGGGTCACTGTTAATTACTTGAACTTCAATTATCCGATAACAATATGTATGTAACTTGGAAAATATATATGTCTAAATAGATATTTTGCAGACACCAAATAGGCCGGGAATTCCCGGGCATTATTTTCCGGGACGGGTCGAGACAGAAACCCTAATGGCTAGTAATATGTAGAGACTAACAGAAGTTATATTACCATGTAACGAAAAAGAAATAATAGATGGTTAAATTAAATATTATCTGATGAAAGCAGGTTAATTTAGTCTATAATTTAGATTGGTACGCTTGTTTACGCATAAACAGGATACTGTTTGGAGACTTCAGATTCTTAAAATCTGTAGTCTCCAATACATTCCTTCTATTATATTATATTATCAGTTTCAGAATTATATTTCATTTGTATTGATATTTCATGAGGCAATTTGTCCTCGTGCATCAGATAATAAAAATAATTCAAGATATCTAGATGGGCTAAAAGATGTCGCTGTCTAAGCAGACAGATCATTACGGGCAATCTTACCATAGATCCATTTCACAGTCAAAATGAAATAATCATTATATAACAATTAGAGTGGGAAATGGTCCAACGCTCTTTTCATCGGATATGTTAACGAACCGATCCGACTAATTGATAATAGATGAACGGACATAGCGTACATTTGAGTTAGTATAAGTACAATAATCACCTTTGATTCGTTGACCTCAATTATCACCGAAGGGAATTACCAAGATAGTAGTTTAGAAACCTAAATGGGATGTATTAGTTAAATGTAATTTACCATAAGAAGGAGAAAAAGTAGTACGAACAATTTATGTAGCTTGCCAGGGTTTTGGCAATACGAAAAAAAGTTTATAAGTCACGGTCATTGCACAGAGACCAATTTTGTAGTTTAGAGACTGAACCTATGCTAGTCGGAATTTTAAGAATATAATTATGAATTAATTGAAATTAAAATATTAATTAATAAAAGTAAAATTATAATTAATATTAAAGTGTCGATTTTAACTGTATTAATCGACACTTAACGGGACTGTATTAATTACTTAAAAAGGCATGAGACCTACAGTATTTATTAGTCAGAATTTTTGATAAAGAATTAAATAGATTCTTTTCAGCATGATTTTTACGAATTATATAAATTAAAATTATTTAGTAACCAGTTTATGTATCGAGGTAAATTAAAATAAATCTAAATATATAAATAAGGTTATTGCGCGTTGATTTGAAAATATTAATAGAATGAGCTTGTGAGCAGCGACAGAACGTAAGTACTTTATATAATATTTATTGGGATGTAAACCAACAAATCTTAAACGCCATTTTTATTTGACTATCTAAACACAGGAACATGTATTGATTTATTTTTATTCTTTCACCAAGATGTTGATTATTGTATTTTATTTATTGGTATGAACGAATATTTTACTTTAATTGCATTTTTATTTGATGACATGCGAGTATGACTGACGCATTACCAATACATTTATTAAGTTTAAACGACTTCATTTTTCTGCCTGAACTATAGAGACTATCACCCATCACTACAATCGTTTATCTAGAGAAGGCATGACTAGATCTGAAAAGTACCTCTACCTTAGATATGGTACAGTGTAGTTAGTGTTTTATTGCAAACTCTATTGAGATAACTAGGGGATTATAATTAGAACTTTCCGACTCGATAATTAAAATAATAACTTTATTAATAGTAGATAAATTCTAAAAGAAAGCATTCTTATAATGTAATAATAGATTTTATAGCCTCTGAGTTGAGAGCAGGGATAGCTACACAACCCATACAAAAAATCCCCTCTCTTATCCATGTCACATCGAAGAGTACCTCACACATCCTCCAAAATGGAACATGAGAATTTAAAATTTTTCCTATGCTAACAGGAGTATCCCAAAGATGGGAGTCACGGCTTTTATTCTCTTGGATGTCCCTAAGCAACATTTATTTGATTAAAACATATTGGAGGAATAGATATCGTTGCAATGTCACAACCAGAAATTAATTATAATAGTTGTTTAAGCAGGTAATC
>WYDF02030001.1:0-12847 GCA_009867245.2 Adranes taylori
AGGACGCAAGATAAATGTTCTGCGCTGGCTTAAATCAAACGATAGGATGAAACAGAGTCAAAATTATTGCCTACGGAATGGGTTAGAGACAAGTTATATAGGGTCATGCCAATTTAAGGTACCAGTGCAGATTTTCTGTTATTGTCTGCGAGCAGAGTTACTTTTAGGTTTTAGGTTTTATTAGGTTTTTTTCTATGTAATCTTAGGTCTTCATTATCACGAGTTCTACTCATTAGTCTGTTTTGACGACTGATAGATTATTTTCTTTACTCCTCTTTTGTACATTGTTAACTATTTGTGTAGAGTACATTGTTAAATATATATTTGTTCTAGATGTTCATCTTTCCTTCTTCGTTTCTTAGTACTTTAATGTTTGGTTTTCTTACCTGTTTTTCATGTGGGTCCGCTATTATTGCTGTCTCTATTTCTATTGCGAGCAGATCTAGTTTGGATTTGCGTAGTTTTAATGCATATCTATGGCTTTGTTAAGTAATCGTTCTTCTTCTTGTGTAAATTCTGTGTTTGTTATGTTAAGTTTGTGTACAGGCTGTTGTATTGGATTTGTCGTTATTTTGTTTCTTTAGGTTTATGATTCTTTAGGTGTTTTCTTCTTGGTATCTTTTGTTTTTTCGTGCAGCATTGCTGTTTCTGCTTTAGTTATTATCTCGCTTGCTCCAGCGCAATGTAGTTTTTCTGTTCGGTTGTGATATCGTCTTGTATTACTCTTGGAATAATATGGAATAGGCTTATTTTACAATATGGAATAGGCTTAATATTGAGCGCTGGATTTCATCTTTCAGTATTTGATTAGTGATTTGTATTTCATTGGTGCGTAAAAAGCGCGTTCACACACACTAATTTCACCCAACTAAACCCATAAAACGATAGATTAACATAAACCTTTCAACATCCGCAAACAACACATAATCTGTTTTGCAAAAAAGATAAGTAAAAACTAAACTAATTTGATTAAGGTGTAAATTAATTATATACGCCTGTAGTTACCTGGTGCTGCCTATAATGAAATACACGAAAACGGTCGTAAAAATAAAATTAAAATAAGAAACTAGAAAGAAATTATTTAACTTTTAGTTATATGTCAGTCAAAGTAGAAAAATGGTTGGGAATAACGGCGCAAGATGAGTTGGATAGATATTATTTATGTATTTAATTGAGGAAATAAGGCATTGACAAAAATCAGTATTTTAAATATTAAACAATTTTTTAAACATCATTTTTCTGATACAAAAATTGACGGCTATTAATACAAAATGATGCTATTTTTCTAAACTTTATGTAACTTAAAATCAAACATACTACACGGAATATAATAATAAACGTTTTAATGATAAAAACGTAATTGCAGCATATGAGTAATATGAATGTTATAAAGTTTAGGGTTTATATGGACAAATTTCTAAAAGTTATAAAACAAAACATTAAACTTATTCGAACAAATTCATTATTAAAATGTAGTCATGCGTAAAAACTGAAGCTCTCGCAATTTTATTTCCCTGCATCAGTTGAAATAATAAAATTGCTGAGCATGATAATTTTTAATTTAAACTACCTAATTGAGCGATCCAGCTGAACTTCAACTAACTTATATTCATCAGATTTATTACTTCCAACGAAACGGTTTCTTTCGCGGCATTCCCGTTCTATTTCTGTTACTATCTCATAATCATCACCGGTTTCTTCCGCTTTAAAGATTTCTTCTATTACTAGGATATAGAAAATGAATACTAAAATATTCATTTTCTCATTTTCAGCTTTCACTTTGATAAGCGAACGTCACTTTTGATTTAAGATCAACAAGACGATTTATGCTGGAATTTTTAGATTTATTTTTCATTGATTTACTTGCAATTGAATTTAAAATATAAATCAGTTTTCCAAATTAGGCTTCTCTATGATATAATTTAAATCAAAATTAGTAAAGAAAACTAAAGAAAAGTATTTATTTGTTTAATATTAAATGACAATAACACATAAATATAAATACAAAGCCTAGAAATTATAAAACAATATAAGACAATATTTAATATTAACATACAATTATTATATCCACATTCTAATATTAATAAAATAAAATCCTGATATATTTTTTTATTGAAATGTAGATAAAACTTGAAAATCAAGTAAATGAATCTAAACTTGTGATTAATTGTTTATTCAAAGTATTTGATGAGAAAGATAAAACAAAAAAGCACTGCCATGAATATCTCAAAACAGCAGAGTCACTTAATGTCGACACGAGTTCAGTTTTCCATTGCAATCATTGACTAATTAAATGTAGAGAAAAACTTTTTAGCGCATCATCAATCATTTTGTCGTTCGTTTTATATAACGAATTTTTTGTCGTTGTTTTATTTGCATTCTATCGGCTGTCGGTGATTGATGCAAAAATCCCAGTGGAACTCATTAATTATGATTTAAACTTTAATATTTTATTATTTATAGGTATATGTACGACTCATCTGACGTTTTTTGATCTCTCCTACATAAATATTTGAATTATTAATGTTCGAGGTTTCAACAGGTTTCCTATAAGCATTTTAATTTTTACGAGAAATGATAAAAACAAATAGAAGCGAAAATATATTTTTTAGATTATTGATATTTCATCTAAATATGATATTACCCCAATGTGATTAAACATACATTTTGAGAAAGTTATTTGTTTTGAGAGGATTTTACGCTGCGAAAATCTTCAACTAATCTCTGAAAATCTTCATAAAGCTGTGGACGAAATTTCGCTTCCAGATCATCTGAATTTTTTTTAATAAACATTCTAATCCATATCTGTATCCCTTTTCCGCATCTTCAAGTGCGACTGTCTTAAATTCGTTATATACCAATTGATTGAAGCTTTCACGCAGGAAAAACGAACAAAAACAGAAAAACGAGTTCATTTCGTTTGAATAGCCACCGCCCCATCGCTTGCGCTCTTTTAGATATCTTTGACGATATTTGTGGTGCGCCTGTCGAGTAAAGTTGTTGGCATTGAGAAGAGCGTGCGAAGAATGCTAGAAGGTACACAACTATTGCTGTAAACTGCTGCAACCAGCCTCTAGCTGCATACCGCTGCTTAAAATGATACCAGTAGATGTTGTCCGCTGTCTATGTACCTTTACACCCATGATCCAACCAACGTGTTGTTCAGCGGGCGGCTTATTAGATTCGCGGTCTTTGCGTTTATCTTGAGTTTAAACGAGGCATGCTGTGTCATTCAGGACGTTGGTACTGACGTGTACGGCGTGTTGCGCCCGTACTTGTATGAGCAGATGTGGACACAATCGCTGTACCGGCGGAAGAATGAATCCAACGTTAGAGTCTAAGGTTAGGTGACGCATTGGATACCGTATGTAAGATTTCCGTTACAGCGTCGGCAACTTCGTCTATTATATTAGATGAAGGAGGTGGAGGGAGGCACTTTCGGATTTTCTTTCTTTGGAGCAGGTGGAACGATTGGCTTAAAATCTTCTTGAGTAATCACATTCACGGTCTTATAACTTAGACTATTTCTATATGATACAGAATATTCTACATTTTGCCAAAGATTTTCTTCGTAATAGTATAGACAGTCGTTAATCGTCTGTTCCAAGTCTTCAAATATTTTTACATTATCAGTAGTTTATTTATTTCACGATCTTTAAGTTCGTCAAAATCATCCTCGTCCCATTCGGTACTAAAGGTATTTTATCTGCATGCAATCGGGATACCAGTATCAAGTTGCTCGTAGAAACAAAATTCCAATTCTTCACGTTCGCAATGTTGTTGCGCCTGCGTTGTTTGCTGTTGTTGGAATTGTTGCTGTATGGGTTGCGTTCAAGACTGTTCTCTGCTTTATTCTTATTGTTGTTGTTTTGCTGAAGTTTTTTCAACAACCGGTTTCGTAGTGGCGGATTTATATATTTTCAATTTCGCATCATTACTTTTCCTTCGCACTTCTTCTTACTTATAGTCAAGATTGTTTGATTCATTCCTCTTCTACTCTTGTATCTCTTTAATATCATCATGAATGTGTGGTATAAATTCTTAATATCAGGATTTAAATTAGCATCAGTAGAAGTGGTAAGTACATCACTATCCTTCGTGCGATCTTTTGTGGGGTTTGATTTATTACCAACCTCGTCTGAACTCTCTAAGGTACCATTCACTTTAATGGCGTTATTTTTATCTTGAATGGTACTGTTATCTGAATTAGTTGAATTCGCTAATATTGATGATGTAGAACAGAGGTGCCCAACTTGCAAGGCCTTATAGGCCACAACTAAATCCTTTTCTATGGTTGTGGGCCATACAATAAGAAAAAAAATTTTACTAACAATTAGATACAATGTAAGGTATAAAAAAAAATAAAACACAAAACTATTATTATTTAATTTTATTGCTCAAATACTATTTTTTACATATATGGAGAATATAAAGACAATTTTTTTAAGAACTAAGACAAAAATTGCAATAACAATGAAAAGATGTATTTAATGTGAACACTGTGGTCGATCGGCTGCATTCACCAAACGAAGAATGTCCACCTCCAGTTCAGTTGTAGACAATCTCATGAGATGAAGTACGGAAGAATCGATAAGGTTGCTTCTGGTGTACTTCTTATGAATTTCATGGAGGAGAATACATTTTCACATATATATGTGCTTATGAAGATTGATGTCATTTTCAAACCAAAATCTCGCAAGTTTGGGATTATCTCTTTAGACAATAATTAGAAAAAATCATGTCCATTTCTTGTCTGGTCATAAGGAACATGTCAGCTTGAAGATTATACAACCCTAGTTGTAGGTCAGGCGGTTGATCTTCAATTGTAGCTCCAAGAGGATTATTATAAAGCAGTGCACTGCTTTTGAGACATTTAATTTCTTCAACTCTTTTATTGAATATATTAATAACTTGTTGAATGTGTGAACTGCAGCTTGAAAACTCAATATTTTCCATATCTTTGAAATCGAATGAAGTGTGTCAAGTTTTTGTTTTCCAGAGTATGTTTGAATACTTTCAGCTTATTTCAAACATTATTTATTATTCCAATCAGCTCCGAAACCGTCTGGTTTCTTCCTTAAAGACTCAAGTTTAAACTCTTAAGATGATTAGTCAAATTTGTTAGTAAAGCTAACTGCCATAGGAATTCTGAATCTTGAAACTTCATATTTATATTCAGTTCATTTGTCAGATGGAACATATTTATTGAGGAATGCAGGAATTCCTTTTCTTACAGAAAAAAATCGTTCCATGCACTTTCCTGCACTCAGCCACCTTCCACCGGTGTACATTAGGAAGTCTTCATACTCAGCCTCTGTTTCCAATAAAAACTGGTTAAGTTGCCTGTGCAAAAGGGCTCGATTTCCACCTCTAATCAGATTTATAAGCGTAATCACGTGTTTAAAAACTTGATTTTGCCTGATTGATTTTCCAGATAAAGCTCCCTGATATATAATACAACGAATTGTCATACAAGTAACTCCGTTCTCCCCAGCAACCCCACTAATCCAGACTTTTTACATGTCATTGATGGTGCCCCATCTGTTACAATGGCTGAATTTCTCGAATTTCTCTGCAATTTTAGAATCTTCACATGCTTTTGCTACTTCAATAGCACACTTTTTAATTAAACTGCTATCAGTGAAAGGTTTGTTTGGCTTTGCCAGCTCAGGAGACGAGGAATTGAATTGCTCGGTGCGCGGGACAGCACTTGTCATGAACAAGCGATGACCAGATTATAAAACATTTTTCACAAGAAAGGCGTTTAAAGAATATTTATCAATTCTTGTCTAATAACCTTTCGCGTGCCACATTAAATGGCACCGCTAGCCGCATGCGGCCCACGGGCCGCTAGTTAAGTACCCCTGATGTATAAGGTTGACTATCGTTGCTGGTGCCTTGTTTTAGGTGGTTTCTTAGCGGATATTACGTGATATTGATCACCCTGAAGATTCTCTTCGGTCAAGTAGTACTCAATCTGTTTCCTGATACAGTATTTGTACACAGGAGAGTCAAGCTTAAAATCCTATAAATTTTATTATACGAAATTTAGTAGGTATAAATAAAAACTCACACCCATAGCTTACTTCAATAAAACTATTAAGTATTTGGCCGTTTTGATTTGGATGTGTCGAACACTCTTTATGTAAATATTTAATGTTTACGAGCGATTTATTGTTGTTGTTCTAGTATGTCTCGGTAGCTCATATGAGCTATTAAATTAAACATTAAGCACTATTTTGTACTTTAGCATTTGCTTATTTACTTGTTTAGTTACTTACACAAATAACGGTCACTTTGAATGCTGTTAGTTAATTTTATCCAAAATTGGTTTATTAAATCACTTTTCTTTGTTGTGTAGTCAATTTTATTATATTGCACTAAACCTTTATTACATACTGAAATTTATGTTCTTCTCTTGATTTTATGTGTTATAATGAAATTATTTATTTGATGTTCCTGGTATGAAAGTCATCGCTGTTTTTTTTACACGGATGTAAATATTTCGGAACTAGGTTATTATCAATTTTGTAGATAAACGACCTAACATCCAACTTGTAATGAGTAACACCTCGTTTTAATATGAAAATGAGGGAGTAACTCTTTTCTATGTGTGAGGCCTCAAAAGAGGTAACTCATTTGAGGTAGAGAGAAATTATTAATGGTAATGGCCCTACATTTATAAGGTACCTGATTTGAAGCCCCATTATCATGAAATGAAAGCATAAATATATTTATTTTAATTTGAAAGGAATCATTATTTATGAGGTGTTCCTCTTTTTTTCAAACGAGGAGTTCCTCTTTTTTTTCTCAAAACTGGGTATCCTGGTTTTTTCAAAAGAAGAATTCAAAAGAAGAAAACTAATTTATCAAGAGTTTAGTCGTTGATGACAATGCTTCTGTACAACATAACAATGTCGTTGATAACACACGTTGGACGCTGCGCCGGCCAAGACGAGAAGAGAACTTGCTTGTACGATGTAGCGGCTGTCTCCAGTAATGGCTTCCTCACTTATGAGATATTTCAAATTTCCGAATGAATAATGAATCTCCTCATATTTGATTCCTTACATTTCATCATGATGAAGCCTCAAATATAATATCTCAAAAATGAAGAAGCCACCACGGAGATGAGAGCGAAGTCGATACATCACACAAAGTAAGTCCTCTTCTCCTTATGGTCGGCGCCGTGACTGACGCGTGTTTTATGCATCACTCGAGGTCGTTGCGTTGTACACAAATATTGTCATTTGTGTACAACGCAATTTAGAAAAAGCGAAACTACTCTTTTGAAAAAGTCCTTTTTCTGATAACAAAAAGAGAAACTCCGCGATTGAAGAAAAAAGTAATTTCTCTATTTGAAAAAGAACATACCACCATAGTAACCGAGATACTTGGTGGAGACCGAGAGACCATGCTTACGTATGGATGTATGTTCAAGAATTACTCCTAATCTATTGGACCGATTTGGAAATTGTGCACACATATAGTGCCTCATATTGTATGTCGAATAAAATAAGTCAGATGTCTCTGTCATGCAAACGCGACGTTGCCACTTTCAAAGTTTGCAAATATTTTTAATTCTTCCTCAGAAGCTATAAAAGAGAGGACAATCGAATCAATTTCATTTATAGGCTATCTAAAGCCTCTTCCATTTTATTTGAAATATTTTTTTCTTAAATCACACAGGCTGTTATTTTTTTGAAAATTTTACAGTGCATTTTCTCGAAAAGTTTCTCAATACTTTTTAAAAAATTTTGTATCGAAAGATACTTTAGTGTTTACAGGATTAACCGAGTTTAAGAAACTCGCGCGTCATAGCGTCGGAGTAATTTGACCTTAGAAATTTTTTTTCTACCCTAAATATCCCGGTTACTATGAAAGTTAAAAAAATGATACTTGGAGAGCGTATGTAAGTCTAAGGGACCTCAATTGTACTACTATGAGCAATTGAATATATAGAACGGATTTTGAGCAATAGTTGTTTTTCAAAAAACCTTTTAGTAACACCCTTGTATATTTTTATGTATTTTGATAGTGAATTGTAATTCTATTTAAATTGATACCACACATGCTGGGTCTAACCCTTATCGTTTCAAAGATATTATCCTTAATAACTTAAAATATCGCAACTTGTGGCCGCGGCAACCTATATTCAACAGTCAATAACCTAGTCATATTATATACATGTAAGGCCTGAATAATAGCTCATATATGCAAAGTTATAGGAAAAATTATTTTACGTTGTATGAGACATATAAACTGCCTGTGCAATTGAATAAATTTTGTTATCAGTGCCGGGTGCACTATATATTATTTTGAGAGGGGTTCAAAATGATTATTTTATTCAGAAATGCAGTGTTAAAATTAGAAGACTGAAATTTCGCTCGCATATAGAGTATTGTATTATGCGTCGAATGAAGGTAGTGCTATCCGTGCAAGTGGTATACAACGCGAAGTCGCCACATTTAAAATTTTACAAACTTTTACATATATTTAAGGAAAGGGCCGGGACCGGGGATACAAGGGTAGGCGATTTATAGGTTAGACTAATGTTGTTTGGTTGTTTAGTTTACCCTATACACTATTGTGCTAATTGAATTTAATATACGACTTAAAAGGTGACTAAAAAAAGGTTCAACTTTTGTTTTGTGCTAGATTTAACAAACCCTACGAATTCCAGTATATGAAAGATGGGATCAGGTCCACGTATTTTTTATGGGAAATTACTAATTTTGGGGTTTACTACTAAACTGCGAACGGTATCAAAACAGTAGGAAGTTTTTAGGAACTAAAGAAAGTTTTTCATTATAAAGAATATAATTTAAAATATAACTGAACATCATCGACGAATATTTATTTAACCATTATAAAATTATGAGTTAGATAAAATACTCTTTCTAGAAACTGAAGAATTTTAATAATTATTAAGAAATAAATTAAATATCTTGCTTGTATTTATTTGGGAAGTCATTATTGATGCACTTGATAAACTTAATCAATAGAATAATGAAAGAATTAATCGATACTATTCTACTTATAATTAACTATATTTAAGTATTATAATAATGTAATAATCAATGATTATAATATTATTTAAAATTAGTTATAATAAAATTAGTGACATCTGTAGAAACCAGTGTAATGAGAAGAACTTTTAATAAACGTAATATGTAATACAAATGAGCTTCTTTCCAAAACTGCTACCTTTTACGAAATATACGTGAGTTTATATAATATAAAAGTAATTAATCTAAGTCCACTTTCAAATATAAAAAGTTCCACAAATTCTGAATGAACAAGAATTAACCTTAATACAGCAACATTCGAACAAATTTTAATTACCTATCAAGAATGTAATTATTGAAAATTCTATATAAGCATAAAATGTTGACGCTAATAAATTTGTAATGATAGAACTAAATTGTAAAACTATTATTATACTTCTTATAGGTATGAAAAATGTTTAATTTGATGACAGTTTAAACTAGTCAATTAGGTAGTTTCATCTAGTCTAAATCAAATTTAAATCTAACAGTCGAATTCATTCTAGACTAATATTAATGATTTATCAAATTCTCTATATCCAGAGTGAGTTTTTTAGATCCAACTATATAAAATCTTACTTAAATGCTATAGAAATATGGTAACATTAGACACTGATTTTATCATATTAGCACATAATAATATAAGCGAAACTCCAGAAAAAGAAATGAAATCAGAAAGAGATAGAGTTACATTCAAATTAAATATCCTAGGCACATGCCTATAGATCCGTTGATGTTCAGCTGATTGTTTAACCACATTTACAAAACGACCAAAACTACAATATAATGCTACACGTGGTAAAAGATCTCACGTCATATGTGTAGCATCATAAACATTTATGGGAAGTTGCGATCTTGTTAGCTATTATACATTTCATAGTGCTTCATATTTATTGTTTAGTGTGCAATGTGTATTTTAAATAAATAATATATTGCTGGTAAGTAAACAAATTCTTATTTTGTATATTATTGTTTTGAATAATATTATGACTATTTTCTTTATTAGACTGAAATTTTATTTATTTTTGAAGAAAATTATTTTTTGTTTTCGAAAGTACGCACATGCTGTAGGATTATTAATTTAATTCTTCGTTGTTAGTTATAAAATATTTTTTCAAGTTTGAGTTATCTTTTTTTAAAGTTGAGGTGTTTCTTTTGTTAAACTAAAGTTTTGTGAGTTTTAAATAAACTATGAATGACTAAAAAAAATGTTGGAAGAAAAGGTGGTATATATTGCGCGTGTAAAAGCTGCAAGAATCGCTTTTATATGAAAGAAGAAAAATTTATAAAATTCTTTATATTTCCATTAGATACAGCAGTTTAAGTATTAAACATCATGAAAAAGTATACCCATAAATATATATTGATTTTGTACTAGTTTTAAGGACTACTTTTATACAGTAATAGAAAATGGTTAGAGGCTTCAGGGAGAAACGATCTAAGTTCAAAAGCATTACATGAATTAAATTCAATATAATTTAAGACTTTTTTGTCCCCGAAATCCTTTTGCATATAAATTTTTCAGCTAGAAACTATATTTTGAACAATATATTTGTAATAAGAGAGTTGGATATAATCTTTATTTGAAATGTAAAGAAGTTGAATCAGTTAAAAATCCATGTGCAAATTTTAATTTAAAATATTTAATGAAATTATATTTATGTTTACGTATATAATATTCTTTAAAATACACCACTGAAAAATACAAGCACTGATAAATTCTTGTAAAACTATTTTCCCATTAACACAAAGTCTTCCACATAGTAAAACACATAGTTTTCTATTTAGTATTTAGTTTTCCTGTATAACCATAGAACAAATATTGTACGAAATATTTATATTAGTTGTTTTATTTCAAAAAAATTTTATCATAAAAATGAAAAACTTTTTTGTAGTAAAATACATATTAAAAATATTTGGGTATTTAAATTTGTATTATTATTTGTTCATTCTGCTAAATTTATAAATTGTTTAAAATTTTTGAAATTATAATTTTAATGTAAAGTAGAAGCTCATTTTAATTTTTTTTTAGTTAATATATCATTTTTGTAGTTATTAAATAACTTTCTAACAAATTATCATATTATTTTATCAATTTCTCATATTTTAATCTTTAAAATCCACCTCAACTGAAAGACTCTTGTCACAGAATATATTCTTGTCACGTTTTTATTAGTGTGAATCTGTAATTTGTCCGTTAACTTTTCTACTATTATAATTTTGTATCAAAAATGAGTAAAACAAAAGTACTTATGTACATATATGGTATATTAACTAAGCTCTTGCACTTACTGTTATATTCAAGCAAAATGTTTTATCGATTTTATACTGTAATATTGCAGTTACAGCATCATTTTATTTATTTGTGCATTTCATGTTTTATTGTATAATCATAAACAAAATGAACATTGTGTGTAAAGTATATTTAAGAATTATTACTACAACAAATTTCAGATAATAGTTTTATTTTTAAATACATTGGCAACTTTTCTCTACCAGCAAAGAATCGATGCATTTAAAAGTTACAACCAATTTAAATACAAAGGTCAATCATCTTACAAAAAAATTTTGAATATGATTTTTGTCAGGTTTCGCTTCTTTATATTCCTTAATATTTATTAAAATATTTTGAGTAAAACAAAATACTCGAAAATAACTTAATACATTATTTTCGAAAAATCCTTGGTGAATACTAAGTTGCTCCTTCCTGATCCTTGTGTGCATTCCAAAAAAAGAAAAAACACAAATAATCAAAAACCAATTCGCTTTTTTTTAAGTTTATTTTATTGTTTAATCTTATTTTTATTTGAGTTTACCTTGATATAATAATAGATGTAAAGATAGAAAACCTTTGAGCTTTGTATTGGCTAACGACGAATCCATACATTGAGGCTCCTCGAATCGGCCCATAAAAATAAATGATAAAAATGTATATATTAGTTTAATATATTAGTTATTAACCATGTAAATTGATAGAAACATATTATCTAATAATAAACCCTCTCTTCAAATAAGAAATATTTTTATTGTAGCCACGTTTTGATAATAAATTTAGATCAATAATAAACATTAATTGGTACATCAGAATGACAAATTACAATCTCGCTAGAATAATATAATGTTATACACACATTCATATTAAAAAATTTATACATATTGCATGTATACAACAATATTCATTTCAGTATTTTGTTTACTGTATTTCAGTCACGTATTTTAATATCTGCAAGCGATGAAATGCAGGAATAGCATAATAATGTGGATACACACGTATCCTACCAAACGTACATACATAAAGCATTTCTTTTAGTCTCTGGCAGATGGACTTAGAAGCTTTCGTTGAAATATGGCGTTCTTTCAGGAAAATGTTACATTAGATTAATATATATATATATTTCAACGTATTAGAGAGATACTATCATAAGCGAATGTCGGCATAAGCGAATGTCGGCTCTGTTTATATGCCTCTTGGTTTTAATAGATTCATTTGTTTATAATATACATATACGTTTTGAATATTATTACAAAAGCTGCTTTTTACGTTTGTACAAATGAATGTCCTCTTGAGATATGACATTACCGTTTTCGTATAATATGACATTTTTAAAACAGTGACAGTTCAAAAATAATCTATGCAGTTTGTTTATATTGAGTACAAATGTTTTTCTTCTTCTTCATAGTCCAACGTCTTGCCAGACGTGTGGTGACATGCTGAAGGTCTCGTTCTTATCCTATTCATCATCCAGAGCATCTATAACTCTTCCTACGGTGTTGCGCCATCTACTCCGATTCGCTGTTCC